>MVAM01000007.1:136515-204193 GCA_014825675.1 Cystofilobasidium ferigula | reverse complement strand
GGGAGGGCGAGAGAGGGGGGGGGGGGGGGAGTGGGGGGAGGGGGGGGTGGCGGGGGGGGGGGGGTGGGTGGGGTGGGGGTGGGGGGGGGGGGGGGGGGGGGGGGGGGGGGGGGGGGGGTTCGATGATCAGCCGTGAGTGTCGTGATGAGCGTGTAGGGAGGCTCGCACCCGCGCAGCATACACACGGCGAAGTTGACTGGGCGCAGAAGACCGTCAGGCAGTCAGCAGGGCGCTCTGAGAGCAACTTCAGGGGCGACTGACCATCTGAGGCTTTGCTCGCGGTCCCCGCTCGCCTTCCGGAGCGCGCACAAGGCCGGTGATGCCAATTGAGGGCGCAAGAGGTCGCGTCTCACGCTTTGACACGAGGTTGGGAGTGGCGAGGATCGCCACTGGAGGAGGTAGGACAGGCCGGCGTTGGTTGCGCTCATCCTGCCGGATCTTGGTTGGCAGAGGCGGAGGGCGGTCGGGGATTTGAGAAAGGGGCGGCGTCGCAGCGGGACTTCGCGATGACGGAGAGGGCGATCGATCCCGCTGCTGTGCATGCGTAGGAGCTGCTGGCGGGTCGAGCGGGACCGGGTGCTTTTGCGGCGTGCACTGCGCGCGCGGCTGACTCGACTTGTTCGACTTGAAGAGCGCTGCTACTCGCGCGCCGGCGCCGCTCGAGGAGGTCGATTGCGTTGCCGTGGCGGATGCGCCGGAAGCGCGCGAGAGCAAGGCGTCCCATCCACCAATACCTCCGCTGGAAGACGCCGCAGCGGTCTGGGTAGAGGGGGGCGTGCTCTCCGGCTGTGTCATTGTGCGAGACGAAACCGGAGCAGAGGAAGGCGAGGCGAAGGTAGGTGGGCCCAGAATGGAACTCGGGGCCGAACTGCTGGCGCGCGAGAGAAGGTTGCTCCAGTCCGCAGTCTGCCCTGGGCGGGCTGGACGCGTCGCAGGGTCAGGCGCCAAGGGTACCAAGGGACGAGCTGGAGTATTCGGCCCTTTCGGAAGTTCCTTTGCGTTAACGGACGATGTGGGATAGGTCGGCGGTGCTGCTGCTGCTGCTGGTGGTAGCGAAGGCGCAGCCGTCAGTGGAGGCGGTGATGGCGGTGGGCGCGGCGGGGATGGTGCGATTGTCGAGGTTGTTGCCGTGCGTGTCATCAAGTCACCCCAAGCAGCAGTCGAGGAGGACGACCTATCTTTCGACAGGGCTGGGCGGACGTCAGCCTGCGCCTCGAAGGGTTCCAGGCCAGGTGCAGCGACCGGCAGCGCCGACGAGTGCAGGTTGGGCGAAGGCGGCGCAGACGATGAGGCTGATGCGAGAGACGGCAGAGAGTTGGACTCTGACATCCCGAGGCCTTCGGTGCGGTCACGTAGCGGCGGAGGTGGCAAGTCCTTCGTGTTGAGGCGGTCAAGCGCAACGCCGCGAGTCGGGGTCGGCGGAGGAGCGCCGGCGCGCGTGCTGTCGAGCGAGTTGGCCTGCCGATGTCCCACCCGAGCCCCTAGGATGCGCCCCCGTTCCTCGTTGACGTCCTCGAAGACATCGCGGCTGTGTTCGAAAGCGCTGCCGTCTTCCCGCCGGCCTGCTTGAGGAGGAGGGGGTGCTGCGGGCGAGTTGCGAAGGCGAGGACTGCCGGAAGGAAGGCGCGCCATAGCCAGCGCTTGACCATGCGGATAGCCAGAGGACGACGACCGAGAGGCGTGATGGCGGTAGAGGGCCTGAGGACTGATGTACTGGGTTGGAGGGAGCGCTGCGGGCGGTCGGAGTCCTCGCTCGGGCTTGGTCCGGAAGGTCGAGGGCGGAGCTGTGCAGACAAGGACGCACGTCAGGATCTCAATCCATGACGAATACTTCGCAGGCTAGGACTGACTGGAGGTCGGCGTTGGGTTGCTGGAGCTGCTGCTGCCCTTGAAGATGCCGAGCATCGAGGTGGCCTTGGCCGTACTGCTGCTGCTGCCTCCGCCAGAGGTCGTTCCCGAGCGCGAGGTAGCCTGGTCGTCCCTGCTGCCCGACTGAGCCGCTTGCTTGGAGCGCGAGTCACGCCCAAACATGACAGGTCGATGGACGACGCTGCTTGGATGTCTAGGCGGGGAGGAGAAAGCTAGAGATCAGTTCCGCGGACGTCAGGATCTCCTCCGAGCGCGCGAGGAAGGCCAGCGGCAGGACAGCGGCAGGATTCACCTTCAGTCCGCAACCACACAGCACAATGAGGAGTCTTGCTAATCGACAGGCGCTTTTGCGAGCTTGTACGAGCTATGTAGGCCTGTCAAAAACGAGCTGGGAGGGAGTTGCAGAGGTCAACGAGCGGCGCTGCGCAGAGGCTGGCTGCCGGGCATTTCGTTCAGCCCACGCACGAGTCCTCACCAGCCACGCACCACGACTCCTGGCCAGCCCAAGACTCATCCGTACCCCGGACTAGAGCCCAGCGCGAGACCGGAAACAACCTCCCATCATACCGGCCAAAGCAAGTTTCGCCAAACTCCTCGCCTCCGAGCGCAAGGCGCAGACCAAGATGACCTCGGACGGCGGAGGACGACCCGCAAAGGACATCAGCGGCTGGGCGTCCGCTACCGCGACGCGGTTCAACGACGAGGGCGAGCCCATCGAGGACGATGAATTGACGGGTGACAAAGAGGAGCTAGACCTCGATGAAGTCGCCGGTGTCCTCAGCAGGGGCAGGAGCAAGGACCGATTGAGTGCCCTCGCGGACCTTGTCGCTCAGGCTCGCAAAGGAGGTGCGTCTAGCCTACTTCCGCTTGACGACGCAGCCTGTGAGCAAGACTGATAACTGTCCTGGCTCTTGGAACTGCAGCACTCCCTTCGTCCCAGGCGGAGGAGGCGGCGCACATTGTCCTTGCCTTCGCTTCGCGCTATCCCGAGCTCGCCTTGACCGAGGCCGTCATCGCGACCCTGTCGAGCCTCTCGACCATCGATGCCGAGGCATTGACGGCCTCTGCCTGGGAAAACTGGCTTCAACAGGAGGTGGCGCGGTGCCTACCGAAGACTGGAAGGTGCGCTCGTCTAACTTCCGCTGAGCTTTACGCTCAGCCCTGACGCTTCCTCCTTGGACCCTGCCTTCAGCCCTGCTGTTGCGCCGTCGACCTTCTTCGCGCTTCTACTGCACATCAACGGTTTTATCACGAGCCGATCAACTTCCATCCTCGACACTCCCTCCTTCGCACCGACCGTCTACGCGCTTGCACTCGTGCTCGAGACCGTTCTCGACGCCGCGCGCGGCCTCAAGCCATCGGTTCGCGCGGGCGCCATCAAGCGCACCAGGCGCACCCTTCGCACCGTCAGTCATCCTGTCTCTCAGGTTAGTGTTCGTGCACTGACATCGCACTCCCGTCATCAAGCAGGACTCGGAGCTCATTCCGGCCATCCTAAAGTTCCTGACGAGCCCCCCTTCCTCGACCTCTGCTCCTTCCCTTACCAAGCTCCTGCCACTCCTCGGCCTCACCATTGACGTATCCCTGCACCTGAGGGCAAAGGGAGAGACCAGCAAAGGTTCTGAGGATGGCGTTGGTGAGGGCTTTGTGCGCAGCGTGAAGGATGGCGTGTTGGAGGCGTGGAAGGCAGGCGCGCTCAACGCTACTGGTGCGCAAGGAGCACACATCTGGGTATGTTCTCGGCAAAAGTGCTCTCCCTGGTCTGAGAGATAGGTTAACGCTCTTCTCTCGTGTACAGGTCTCGCTTCGGATGTTCTTCGCTCGCTTCCTTGACCAGGCGTCTTTCGAGGCTCTGCTCGTTGCCTCCGAGAAGACGTTTGGCAAGAGCCCGGAGACCGGCTTCCTCGCCCTGTCGGCCACAATCCCTCATATCAGCTCCTTCTCCATCAGCTCTTACGCCTCGACGAAACTCCTGGCTCCCATCCTCACGCACGCCAAGTCGCCCAAGCCTGAAGTCCGCGCCGCCGCGGTCGCCTTCTTTGCCGTGCTCATCGCGAAGCTCGACCAGGACCTCGAGGCGGGCGCGCAGGCCAAGGATATCATCCTCGACGAGTTCCTCAACGCCATCAAGGCCGGGAAGACGGCGAACCCGGATCACCGCATCTCGCTCTACTCGATGATCCGCCTTTTCCCCTCGTCTCCGGCACACGCAGCCAAGGTCGTCGCCATTCTGCCCCTTCAGATCGCGAAGGAGACGACGTCGGAGCCGGCCCTCGCGTCCCTGCTTCAGACCCTGTCAAGTGCCCTCACGGCGACCCTCGCTACGAACACGGCCGTCCCGGCTGCCTCGCTTGCCGCGCTGCAGAAGGAGCTTGCCTCGCCAAAGGCTGCCAGTCGGCGCGCCGTTGTCAACTGCGTTGGCGAGGCCATCTGGGCACTCGGAGAGTCGTCTGAGCCGTGGACAGAGCAGGCCGACAAATTTGGAGAAGTCGCCAGCAAGACCCTGGCCGATGTCAGCCTCAAGAACGTTGCGACCAACGCCGCCACGGCCGCTGCTGGCGTTGGTGAGGGTTTTGTCGCCGCTGCCGTCCTCCTAGGGCCTTTGAACAAGTCCAAGAGCTCGGTCATCAGTGCGCCCCCTCTCCCCTTTCTTGCTGCAAGCAGGGGCTGACTTGTGACGTCGCTCGCTGCAGTGTCGCTGCTTTCGACCAACCCCATCCTGCAGGGCATCACCGCTACATCACCCAAGCCCTCCTTCCTGCTATGGGAGAAGGCGCAGCGTCGGGCAACGACCGCCGAGGACGAGACCTGGTTGCTTCGCGGCCTGCAGTCTTTCATCAGCCGCTTCGACGACAAGCTTTCCAAGGACGAGACCCTCAGGTACATTCCGCACCCCTGCTTGACAGGCGCCCTTGCTGACGCGACTCGCTGCGTGACGCAGGATCGCGCTGGGTCTTTCATTCATTCACCTCGCCTTCCTCACGCAGCACGCCGCCGTCCGCCGCGACGTCCTAGCCAGTCTTCGTGCTGCCGTTCAGGCGAAGCCGAAGGTTGCCACCCGCGTCATCCGTGACGCGCTCAAGGCTTGGCTGCTCCAGCGCGAATCAAAACCGACATCCGCTGCGGACGAGACGCTGTCGGCGGACGCCCGGGCCAAGCTGCTGCTGCAGATCCTCATGGCTGCGGCGTCCTTCCCGGCCGAGACGCCTGAGCAGATCAAGGATGACGGCCTTGCGGACCTTCTGATCCTGTCGCATCACGCCGAGCTTGGTACATCCATAGGCACCACTACACATGTCAATGGATGCTGACCACCTGTTTGTTCATTGTCGCAGGTCCTTTCGCCATGCAGTCCTTTGTCGACATCGTCGTCGGCCGTGGCGTCGACCCCGCCAAGCTCGTCGAGCGCGAGGAGTCGCGCATCCTCAAGCTCTTCTCGGATGCCACCGCCGTCCCTGTCAAGAGCGTCGCATTTGCCGAAGCTGCGTACCGCGCCGCGCGCACCCTCGCGTTCATCTCGCCCGACATGCTCGTCCAGCAGTTCCTGGCCAACGCCAAAAGCGATCTCGACCCGCAGCACCTCGACTTCATCGGTGCGCAGGAACTCGGCATCTGGTCCACGCCTGAGGGCTCGCTCTTCGTCGATGGTGCGTACAGTGTGGCTCTCGACCTGCCCGGATGCCGGCGCTGACCTCTTGAGCATCCCTCGCAGTCCTCGCCAAGAAGACCCCTGCTGCTGCCCCCACCTCCAACCGTAACAACGCCCTCGACAAGTGGGAGAAGGAGGTCCGCGAGTCGGCTGCGAAGAAGAAGGCCGCGACGACCAACGGCGCACTTTCGAAGGCCGACCAGGCTTTGGTTGCCCAGCAGACCAAGGTCGAAGCCGATGTCCGTGCCCGCATCTCGGAGGTTAAGGAGCGAATGCTCCGCGGCCTGGCCATTATTCGCAGCCTCATCACGGCCGATGTCGAGCCCTTCAAGGCAAGCCTTACCGACGTCCTGCAGCTCATCATGAACGGCCCGCTTGACAAGGGAGCTTTCCTCATTGGCGATGACGCCTTCCAAACGTTCATCGTGAGCGCTTTGTTCGTATCGAAGCGAGGCCTCGTTCATTGATCATTGCTGTCTTTGCCACAGCGCCTGGGCGACTGCTGCTCGCCGCGACTGGAGTCGCTGCGATCTTTCGTCGGCGTTGCGATCCTTCGCAATTACGGCAGCCCTGGCATCCCCGAGCAGTACACCGAGGAGCCGCTCGCTGGTGGGTTCAGCCTCGCGTGGTGGTTGCTAGGCTCTGGCTGACAGCTTCTGTCCTCCTTGTAGGCCTGTTGCTACGCGTTCTCTATCGCCTCCGTACGCTGAGCGAGCACGCTCCCTTCGACTCGACGACCTACGCCTACATCACGCCTCTGCTGACGACCGTCATCGCCAAGGGCGCCACCGGCGGCCTCGCTGCGTCCGAAGATATTACGGAGCAGCTCGCGCTTGTGCGTTTGAGATTTACAGGGTTGCCGAATCCTGACAGCTGACGCTGGTGCTCCGAGTTTCAGGTCCTCGAGATTATGGACTTCCACTGCGGCGAATGTACGTCACAGCGCCCCTGGACCCCCAAACAGCGGCTGATCTAGTGCTACCCCTCCTGCAGTCGGAGACCCTTCCTTCCCGCGACTCTCGACCATCACCGACCTCATCCTCCTCATCGGCACGCAGCCGCTGCTGCGCAAGTCGGCAGCCTCCGCGCTCATCAGTCTCGGCGAGGCCATCAAGGCCAATGCGACGCTTGACGAGCTTCAAGCCTTGCTCAAAGGCACGCTTTCGCAGGAGGTTGTCGTCCGCAACGCCTCGCTGCAGGCCCTGCAGGTCAGTTCTACCTTGTTGCCTACAGGCGATCGCACGCTGACGCTGCCACGCACGTAACACAGCCGCTCGACCTGACCGACTTCGACTACTCGAGCGAGGTCTGGATTGCAGTTCACGACGATGACCCTCAGAACGCGCGCCTGGCCTTGGGCATCTGGGAGGACAACGGCCTCGACGTGCCCGATACGTTCATCGCGCAGCTGTTGCCCTTCGTCGGTGCGTGCGCTCTGCGAGATCGTTCGTGCACGAAGCTGAAGGTCTCCTTCTTGCAGAGCACGACAACGCCTACGTCCGCAACAGCTGCGCTGTCGCAATCGGTCAAGCCATCCGCCAGCACCCTGAGCTCATTGGCGAGATCAACGCTGCACTGGAGGAGCTCTACGTCGACAAGGTCTGTGCATCGCTGGTCCTCGTTCTCGTCACACGCTGACTGCGGAGCTTCTCTGCAGGCCAAGATTCTCGCGCCCGAGTTCGACGAATACGGCATGGTCAAAGAGGAGTCGCTGAACCGCACCGACCCCTGGCACATCCGTTTGGCGATCGCCGATAGCTTCCGCGCGCTTGCGCCGAGCTTCAACCCCGAGCTCCTCGTGCCGTTCTTCAAGTTCCTGATCGAGTCCGAGGCTCTCGGCGACCGCAGTGCCACCGTCCGACGAGGCATGCTCGACGCTGCTACCTTGGTCGTTGATCTCTTCGGCCAGACCCGCCTATCCGAGCTCATTGCCGTCTTCGAGACGTACCTGGCACAGCCGTCGTCTGGCACCGAGGCGGGAGACCACATTTCGGAGGCCATCGTCATCGTGAGTCCTTCTCAGTTCGCGCCCATAGGCCTGACTGCTGACGCCTCTCTCCTTCTGCAGCTCTTCGGCCGCATCGCCAGTTACCTTGAGGCTTCAGACTCGCGTGTACCTCTGGTTGTCGACCGGCTCGTCCATGCGCTCAAGACGCCTTCCGAGGTCGTTCAAGCAGCCGTCTCGGACTGCATCCCCGCGCTCGTCAAGCGCATGCGCAAGGAGGTCGCGCCACTGGTTGACCGTCTCTTCCGCATGCTCATCGAAGGCGAGAAGTACGCCGAGCGACGAGGTGCGGCGTACGGTATCGCTGGTGTCGTCAAGGGTCGAGGATTGTCGTCTCTTAAGGAGTTCGATCTTATGGACAAGCTCGACGCAGCCGCGAAAAACAAGGAGTCGTACCAGGCCCGACAGGGTGCTATGCTTGCTTTCGAGTACGTCCTGCGCTCTTCCCACGCGACTCTATTGAGCGTTCGACTGACGCCTTTGATTGCTCAGGACGCTGTCGGCGACGCTCGGCCGAGTCTTCGAGCCTTACGTCGAGAACATCCTGCCGCTGCTACTGCAAGCCTTCGGCGACTCTGTTGCCGACGTCCGCGAGTCGTGCCAGGACGCGTCCAAGGTCATCATGTCGCGCCTTTCCGGCCACTGCGTCAACATCATCCTGCCGTCGTTGCTCGCCGGTCTCGAGGAGAAGCAATGGAGGACGAAGAAGGGATCCATCGAGCTGCTCGGCGCCATGGCCTTCTGTGCTCCCAAGCAGCTGGCAACGTCGCTGCCGACCATCATCCCGGAGCTGACGGCGGTCCTCACGGACTCCCACACGCAAGTCCGTCAGGCCGCCAATGCCTCGCTCAAGCGCTTCGGAGACGTCATCCACAACCCCGAGATCAAGGCGCTTGTTCCCACCCTGCTCAAGGCGCTTGTCGACCCCACCGGCAAGACGAACATGGCCCTGACCAACCTCCTCAATACCGCCTTCTCCCACTTCATCGACGCTCCTTCGCTTGCCCTCGTCACGCCTATCATTGAGCGAGGTATGCGCGAGCGCAGTGCGCAGAGCAAGCGCAAGTCGGTTCAGATCCTCGGCAACCTTTCTTCGCTCACGGACCCGAAGGACTTCACGCCGTACCTGCCTACTTTCATGCCGCTCGTGCACATCGTCCTGGTGGACCCCGTCCCCGAGGCTCGCGGTACGGCGGCCAAGGCTCTCGGAACGCTCGTCGAGCGCCTCGGCGAAGACTGCTTCCCTGAGCTCGTCGAGAGCCTCCTTCACACTCTGCGTAGTGACACCTCCGGCGTTGACCGACAGGTGCGTCGATTGAACGTCTCCCAGGCCCTGCGCGATACTGACGACCACTGCTGCGCGTCTCCAGGGTGCTGCTCAGGGTCTCAGTGAGGTCCTGTCCGGCCTTGGCATGGAGCGTCTGGAAGGTCTTCTGCCCGAGATCATCAGCAACTCGAGCAGCCCTCGTCATTATGTCCGCGAGGGTTTCATCTCCCTTCTCGTCTACCTTCCCACGACGTTCGGCCACCGCTTCTCGCCCCATCTCGGTCGCATCATCCCGCCCATCCTCGGCGGTCTCGCAGACGAGTCGGAATACGGTGAGCGGCCTCGCTTCACCCTTACAACCTTGTCAGCGGCTGATGAACGTGGGGTGCTGTGCTGTGCTGCAGTTCGCGACGCGTCGATGCGCGCCGGTAAGATGATCATCGGCAACTACTCGGCCAAGGCTGTCGACCTGCTGCTGCCCGAGCTGCTCAACGGCATGACCGACGAGCGCTGGCGCATCCGAGTTCGTCTCGCGCAGTATTTTTTTAGAGATTCTGAAGGCTAACCCCGCTCCGATGTGCTTTGCAGCAATCGTCCGTCTCGCTTACGGGCGAGCTCCTTTTCAAGATCTCGGGTATCAGCGGCAAAGCCGAGATTGAGGTCGAGGATGGCGCTGAGACTGCTGCCGGTGACTCGTCGCGCAAGGCGCTCACGGAGGCGCTTGGTGCCGAGAAGCGCGACAAGGTCCTCTCCGCACTCTACGTCATCCGCCAGGATGCCGTCGGTGCGGTTCGCACGGCGTCGCTGCATATCTGGAAGGCTCTCGTTCAGAGTATGTTATCCTCTGCCGCTCGCGAGATGTGCAGTGCACTGACTGGTCTCATTACTTCGTGCCCAGACACCCCTCGTACTCGTACGTCCTCCGCCTGTTCCACGGGCCCTTCGCCTGACGCTGACATCTTCTACCTTCTTTCTTACAGTCCGCGAGATCCTCCCGTCGGTCATCGAAATGGTCATCACGCTGCTTTCCAGCCCAGGCGTCGAGCAGAAGGAGGTGCGTGAACATTGTCCGCTCACACCTGGCTGCTCGAGCTCATCTATCCTCGTTTGCAGACTGCTTCACGCACGCTCAGCGAGCTGTGCAAGAAGAACGGCGAGCGCATCATCGCCGAGCTCATCCCGATGCTCCGCACCAGTGTCACGTCGCCGGACGCCAACGTCCGCATCGGCGCGTGCCTTGCGTTCAGCGAGATCATGTTCGTCCTTGGCCGTTCAAAGACTGGTCTTAACCCACCTACTGACTCCATACTGCGATATCCGCAGGGAGAGCGCGACCGAGCAGCAGCTGGAGGAGCACCAGGACGCGATCATCGCCGGTGTGCGCACCGCTCTTGTCGACGGGAGCACGTCTGTCCGCGCCGCTGCCGCCCAGTCTTTCGACGTCCTGCTTCAGAGCGAGTTTGGCACCAAGGCCATCGACCAGACCATTCCCACCCTGCTTGAGGCTCTTCGCCAGCCCGGCGCTCAGTCGGAGACGGCCCTGCGTGCGCTGCGCGAGATCATGGCCGTCCGGGCCAACTCGATCTTCCCTGTCGTTCTGCCTGCGCTCATCGGTGGTCATCTTTCGGCCTTCAACGCGCGTGCGCTTGGCTCGCTTGTGTCAGTCGCTGGTAACGCCCTCAGCAAGCGTCTTACGTCCATCCTTCAGGCTCTCGTCAAGTCGACCGAGGCCAACGAGGACGACGACGAGATCAGGACCGAGGTGAACCAGACGATGCGCACTCTGCTCAGCTCGATCGAGGACATCGAGGGCCTCAACACCCTCATGCTTACTCTACTTGGCTGGGCGAAGGCCGACACTCCCCAACGTCGTGTCAGCGCCTTCTCGTGCTTGTGCGTGCTGTCCTTGTTGTCTTTTTTTCTCCTCCTTGTGCTTACTCGACAGCCTTCTCTCCACCTTAGCCAAACCTTCTGCGAGGTCACCGAGGAGGACTTCACCGAGTACCGCGTGGACTGGGTTCGTCACCTCATTTCGGCGTTCTCGGACCGCGAGGAGAGCGTCGTCGAGGCGGCGTGGCTCGCGCTAGAGGCAATGGTCAAGACGATCCCAAAGGACGAGCTCGAAAACCTCGTCATCCCGCTGCGCTCGTCAATCGAGGCGACCGCTGCTCCTGGCGTCGAGGTGCCTGGGTTCTCGCGACCGAAGGGTGTCCAGTCCATCGTCCCGATCCTGCTCGCTGGTGTTCTCGGCGGGTGCGTTCCCTTCCCCCCCCCCCCCCCACAAAATCGAGATGCTGACGTCAACTCTGCTCTCAGAACGCACGACCAGCGAGAACAGGCTGCGCTCGGTGTCGGCGACCTTGTCCTTCGCACTTCCGAGGCCGGCATCAAGCCGTACATCGTTCAGCTCACGGGTCCGCTCATCCGTGTCATCAGCAGCCAGACCTTCCCGCCCGCAATCAAGAACGCGATGTTCGTCCCTTTTGTCCCGCTTTTGCCTTCTCCAACGCTGACAACTCGGTCATCTTCTTTCGCAGCCTCGGCACGCTGACGGTGCTGCTTCGCCGCGTGCCCCACCTTGTCCGCCCCTTCCAGCCGCAGCTGCAGCGCACCTTCGTCAAGTCGGTCACGGACCCTGCGTCCCTCTCGATCCGCAACCACGCCGCCGAAGGTCTCGGTGTCCTCATGGTCTCGCAGACGCGTGTCGACCGTGCGTTCTGCCGCTTGCCTTCCGCATCAGCCCTTGCTGTGCTGACTCACTGTGGCCACGCCTCACAGCCCTTATCACCGAACTCGTTACCGCCATCCGGTCATCGGAGCCTGAGATTGCGGCAAGCCTGGCACATGCGCTCGCCTGCGTCGCTCATACGGCTTCCAAGAATATGTCGCCGGCGTCCAAGACGCTCGTCGAGGAGCTCGTCGCCGACGCCTTCCAAACCCCTGGACTGGGTCAGTGCTCCGTGCTCGACTGTCATTCCCTCGAGCCAAGCTGACTCTCCAGCTTGTCCATCAGAGCCGTACAATGACGCTATTGCGCGTGTGGTTAGCGGCCTGGCGCTGAACGACCCGCAGGACATCCTCTCAACCCTTGAGTGAGTCCAGCGCAGATTGTCAGGCTTTGTTCTCAAACTGATAGCTGTCGATACGCGCCTCGCAGGACGCACGTATTCCCTTCGCGACCGGCCAATTTGACGGCGCTCGTGCTGCTTCATCTCACCACCGAGGTCCCCTCCGTCCTCGATGTCCTTGACATCAAGGAGTCCTTCGTTAAGCAGGTGCTTGACTGCTGCTCCGTGTTCGACAACCCCTCGGTCGCCCGGCCTGCACGAGAGACGCGCGATTTGCTCAAAGGCCTCAACGACGAGATGCTGGACGCGCCTCTGTCGGCGTGACCTCGCTGACGATCAGAATGAAAACTTTCACCCTTCCTCCCGACGCGTGCGAAAGAAAATGGCAGGCTTGTGCATCTCAGCTCTGAGCGCCCAGCGCTTCGAGTCGCTTCCGGACTTCATCCACCCGCGTGCCCAATGCGCGGAAGTTGCCCTCGATCATCTCTTCGTTGCCCTTGATGCTGCCTTCGAGGCGACCGATGACGGCTTCCGTGTTTTTCTGCGCCGCCGCCAGGCGTGCGCTCATGGATTGAAGGTCCTTGACCGAGCCGTCGAAGGTGGCGGCCGACTCGTGTAGGTCCGACAGCGAGCGCAGGCGTGCGAGCAGATGTGGCAGCAGCGGTAGCAGGGGCTGCAAGCGCGGGACGAGCTGAAACGCCTGCTCGAGCTTCTGACTCTGCTCCGGCGTGATGGCCACTGTCGAAGAGCCCGCCGCCGACGCAGGCATGCCGCTACCGCCGAGATTCGGACTGAGCAGGCCAAGCCCTGCGCCATCGATGCCAGCGCCGCCCGTGCTCTGGCGCTTGTTGCTCGCGCTCTTTGCCGAGGCCTGCGCACGGTCCAGGTCGGTGAGTAGAAGCTTGATGCGCCGGGAGATGGCGTCGAGGTGCCGCGGCTGGGTAAGGAGGGTGAGGAGGTGATCCAGCTTGGACAGAGTGGGCAATACGGGCGAGACTCGCGTCTGTTGAAGCACAAGACTGAGAGTCAGTAATGCTCACACGACAGGAGCAGAGCAGCTCACATCCTCCGGATCCGTCGTCTGCGTCCCGAGGATGGTCTCGAGCGTGGCGAGTCGCAGATCGAGGTCCGCAACCTTCCCTCCGGCTTGGGGCGCGATGTCGGGCGATGGATCGACAGCAGCTGCAGACGACGTCTCCGATGTCGGTACAGGTGTTGCCGATCTCGAGATGCTCTCCTCGAGAACCTTCAGCCGGGCCTCCCATCCATCCCGCTTCACGTCCTTAGCCCCGCCAGCTTTCACATCGAGGCTGCGCAGCCCGTTTTGCAGGCTCTTCAGCTCCTCCATCATCCGCGCTGTCTTGCGCGCCTCTTCTGCCTCGGCGTTCGATACTTGCGAGGGCTGCTGCTCAGTTGGCGTTGAGGGTTCCTGGGAAAGGTACTGCTCCAGCTCCTGCATCTCGTAGCGCAGTCGTCGCAGGCGCGCGCGAGGATGTTCAGGGATGGACAACGACGCCGAGTCGCCGGAAGGAAGGGATGCGGAAGGAAGCGTCGGGTCCACGCGAGGCGTCATGCTTGGGTAAAGCGTGTAGGTCACTACAGGAGTATCATTTCAGCATTGCGGCAGGATGGACGGACATGAGAGGGGCGCGAGCTCACTAGCGGCCAGAGCGCCGAACTTCTTCTCAGCCAAGTCGAACGAGGGCAAACCCGATTCATCGATGGCTTCGTTCAAGCCCGGTGTGGTGCCGGACCGCCGAAGCGAGGCAGTTCCGGCAGCAAGCGCTTCATCGTCCGAGTCGTCGTACTGCGGGCGAACAGGGAAGGTCGAACGACGCGTCTTAGCGTTGACCTCTAGCAGGCACCCTATTCTCCTCCAGAACAAAAGCTGAACTCGCCTCTCCTCGTCTGTTGCTGGCAGGCAGCACGTCCTCGGTCTCGTACACGTCCGGCGCTGTATCCTGGCGGAAGGCGGAGGAGCGCACAATGAGCGCGGTTCGCCGAGGGCTGACGGACAGGTAGGAGGGCTGAAGCTCACAATGTCGGGCAGGTTGGCATACTTGGACATGTCTGTCGTTGATGGAATCGTTCGGTAGATGCTGAACGAGATGGACGGAGCTGTCAGGCCGCTGATCAGGCTGAGGGAGGATGCTGTCGGTTGCAGCTCAGAGCATCACCTCGCGGCTGAGTTCCCCCCGGGCGCGACGGCGGACAAGTTCCGATCCTGCACGACCGCATCACTTCAATTTCGGCTTGAGGCCTCAGGGGTAGTGCTGACTCGCGCATTGATAGCGCCGGACTGCACTGATGGCACTGGCGAAGGTAGGACGGCGAACTTTGCCGTGAGGGCGATTCGAGCGCGACGCTCCCCCGGCGGTGAATGCGCGCTCAACGCAGGTCAAAGTCGAACTTGGCTCATGATCAACCGTGGCCTGTCGATTAACCACCGTCTTCGAGCCAGAGTGGGGGGCTGTCGCTATCACTCACCTTCTTGTAGCTAAAGCCCGCCCTTTCTTTTACGCGGTCGGGGTGGACCCTGCCAAGGAGTCGGCCTCGTTCAACGCCCAGGTCATCGTCCTGAACCACCCCGGTCAGATTGGTGCCGGCTACTCGCCCGTCCTCGACTGCCACACTGCGCACATTGCGTGCAAGTTCGACACGCTCGTCGAGAAGATCGACCGCCGTACCGGTAAGGTCATGGAGGCCGAGCCCAAGTTCATCAAGTCGGGCGACGCCGCCATCGTCAAGCTCGTCCCGACGAAGCCCATGTGCGTCGAGGCCTACAACGAGTACCCCCCGCTCGGCCGATTCGCCGTCCGTGACATGCGCCAGACGGTCGCCGTCGGTATCATCAAGTCGGTCGAGAAGTCGGACGGCAAGGCCGGTAAGGTCACCAAGGCCGCGGAGAAGGCAAGCCTACATCTCTTGGCTGTCTCCTTGATTCAGGAACTGACCCTTTGCTGCCTTTCTCTCCACAGGCCACCAAGAAGAAGTAAAGATTGTCCTGCGCCTGACAAACTGCTCTTCTTTCATGCCTCTTCCTCTACTATCGGGTTCCGTCTGCGTTTGCGAAGTTGGGGTTGCAGAAGCCCTTTTCAGATTGTGTTCTTGAGCAGTGCGAATGCACCTTTCGAGCAGGTCTCCTTTGTGATGGCGCTCCAGTAGAAACAGTCCAACGTCGATGCCTCCCTGGTCTCTAGTCAGGGCGGAACTGTGCATCTGGCGGTAAGGCTCGCTAACCTCTTTTGTGCGCGCTGGGCGGGCGTGCAAGGTTACTGGTATGTAGGGGCGGCGTAGCACCATCTCAGCAGCTTTCATCTCAGACAGATTACTGTCACCAATCCTACGCGCGTCTGGTGGGCAGTAGTGGCTTCTGATGGATGCCGACGGGGCAAGTCAGCCGAAGGAGGTCGGTCGCATTGCGATATGCTCGCTGGGACGGACGTCGTCGTCTGATAGGGAGGAGATGCCTCGCGCAATCCCGACCGCCATGCCAGGTAGGGATTCCCAAGCCGAACTGCCTAGGGACGCTTTCCGGGGTAGGATGCGCTGATGATCATGAGTCGAGGGTCGTCGACTCGCTGCTGCTGCGCGCGCGCGGTGAGGAGCATGAACCGGCTGGCACGCCCCTGATCGGACCGAGTGCGCTCCTTCCTTCTCATTGCAGCCGTACTGGAACAAGCTGGACGGGCTTCTTAGAAGCATCCTGCTTGTCTCCTGTGCTGTGCTAGCCAGGGCTCTTCAGGTTGTCAGTGATTACCGTCCATGCGTACTGAGCCGGACCACCTCATTGCGTCGCCGACTCACCTCTATTGACCACCAGCGCCCTCCTTCCTGTCGCAATGCCACCCAAGTCGACGCCACCGGCCGGCCAGCCGTCCGTGTCGCAGTTCTTCAAGCGCAAATCGCCACCGCCGCCGTCGACATTGTCCTCACCAACCAAGAGCACCGCGTCGTCGGCTAAGCGCGTCAAGTTCAACCCTGCCGGCCCATCGGCAACGGCGGCAAGGCCGTTCGAGGCGGACGGGATCATCGTGCTTGACTCAGACGATGACCAGGCCATCATGGACGTCGACCTGGACGATGTGCAGATTGTCGAACAGCCTGCAGCGAGCCCGATGTTGGCTGCCTGCCCTGGCGAGAACTCCGCTCGGGCGCACCCTTCTCTCGTCGCCTCGTCCACCGCACCGTGCAGGGTAAACTCGAACTCTGCTGTCCCATTCGCCACATCTACATCGCGCGAGACCCCCTCCTTCTTCTCCAAGCAGCCGGCGAAGCCATCAGCGAAGCGCCGGACCTTCCACCCGAGGGACTCGGTCGCCACGCAGGCGCTGCGCACCCTCACCTATGTCGAGCCGACCTCATCTCAACACGACTCGCTTTTGGACGACACGCAACCTGTCGCCGGACCCTCACGATTGCCGGTATCGCCCGAGGCGCAGCGCGAGAAGGATGAGCGGCACAAGCGGTTCGCCACCAAGCTCCTGGGCAGGAGCTTCGGCCGTCGCAGGTCGTTCGACTTGGACGAAGCGGAGGCGGCGGCTGCCCGCGCAGAGTTTGGCGAGGCCAGATCGGGAGAGGATAATGAGGTCGTAGAGGTTGATGGGGACGAAAAAACCGCGGTGACGAAGGCGGGCAAGGGCAAGCTGGGCGAGATCAAGTCACGTCTGACTGCGCCGACCAAAAGGGCGGCGGGGAAGAAGAGGGCCGCTCCTGAGGTCGGTCCGAGTGGCCTCACGTACACGCCACTGGAGATGCAGGTGCGTGCCATCTCGATCATACCTGCCTTTGATGACGAGGCTGATGCGAAGGGTGCTGCGCATTGCAGGTCAAGGAGCTCAAAGCGGCGAACCCTGGCGTTCTCCTCATCTTCGAGGGTGCGTCCTGGCAGCACCTCTGCTTCGTGCTCTTCCAGCTTACCTGAGTTCTCTAGTGGGCTACAAGTTTCGCTTCTTCGGCGAGGACTCAAAGACGGCGGCCAAGCTGCTCAACATCGTCGCCTTCCCGGACCGCAACTTCTATACCGCCAGCATCCCCGTCCATCGGCTCTTCATTCGTCCGTCTGTCTGCCCTCGTTCACCTGAGCGTCGCTGACTGAAACCTTGACGCGCTGCAGACATCCGCAACCTTATCGCTAACGGGTACAAGGTCGGCGTCGTCCGACAGATGGAGACCGCCGCGCTCAAGAAGGTGGGCTCAAACCGGAGCGCACCATTCACGAGGAAGCTTGCAGAGCTGTACACGGCCTCGACGTCAGTCCGTACCAATATCAAGCAGGCTACAGGCGCTGACCATCCGCGCCTTCCCCTGTAGGTGGGTTGACGAGCTCGCTTCGTCGGACGACGGCGCGGTTGGGTTCACTTCCGTCCCTCCTAGCAACGCGCTTATCGCTCTCGTCGAGGTGCCCGCTGGAAAGGGCAAGGGGCGCAGCACAAATGGCGCGGCAGACGAGGTCAAAATCGGGCTCATCAGTGTCGTGCCGTCCACAGGCGACGTCATCTGGGACGAGTTCACCGGTGCGCGCTGCTCCTGTGGCCCTGACCCGCCGACTATCGCTCAGCTATCCCCTCGTTTTTTTTTCAGACGGGCCTGCGCGGACCGAGCTCGAGGTGCGTTCCGCTCCTGATGAGCGCACTGCGCGGCTGTTGACCGCAGTCCGTGCACGTTGTAGACAAGGATCACGCACATCCAGCCTCAAGAGGTCCTTCTGTCCCTTGACAAGCTTTCATATGCCTCAGAGAAGTTGCTTCAGCAGCTGCTCTCACCTGGGTGCGACTTCCACGCCGACCTATTTCACCTCATCAGCTCATAAATTCTTCCCTCAGGAGCACGGGCGTGCGCTGTGAGCGGGTCGAGTTCGACTTGGAGCCGGATGAGTGTCTCAGCCTCGTAACACAGTTCTGGAAGAAGAAGGGCGGTAGCTCAGGTGGGATCCATCCACTTGCACGTGTACTTGGGCCATCGCTGACATCCTCTCACCGCCTGCGCTCCAGTGGACAAGGTCAAAGCGCTCGTCGACTTCCCTGAGACCGTCGTCACAAGCCTTGCCTACGCTATTCGCTACCTTGAGGGTGCGTTCATTTGGATTTTGGTTTGCGAGACGGCGCCTGATCTTCGCGCTCCGCTGTACAGACTTCAATCTCTCGTCATCTCTCTCGCATACCGACACGACCTTCCGCCGCTTTTCGACCCAGTCGCACATGCTCCTCAATGCCAACACGCTTGCGAACCTCGAGGTGTATCAAAATTCGGACGACGGGGGCGAAAAGGGCAGTCTGATGTGGCTGCTGGACGCAACGACGACGAAGATGGGGCGGAGGCAGCTGCGTGAGTGGGTCGGCCGGCCGCTCGTCGACAAAAAGTGCGTCCTCTACCTATACTCGTTACCGATGTTTGAGACTGACCAACGTCGTTTTGATTTGCAGGAGGCTGCATGAGCGCATCGACGCCGTTTTTGAGATTGCGACGGACGAGAGCGAGCGCGTGCCGAAGCTCAAGTCGCTGCTCAAGGGCCTGCCCGACCTTCCTCGAGGGCTCGTCCGAATCCAGTCCGGCCGCGTGCGTCCCTCTGTCTGCATCATGTACGAGCTGCGCTGATATCTGCGCCCTTGCAGGCTACCCCGGCCGAGCTCATCACGGTCCTCAAGCACTTCGAGCGCATCGCCATCTTCTCGGATGCTGCCAAGACGATCAACTTTGCGTCGCCGCTGTTGAGCCAGATCTTCGATGCACTCGATTCGCTCACTGAGCCGCTCGCGCGCTATCTCGAGGCAATTCACGAGTTCCGCGCGCGTGCAAATGACAAGGCGGCGTTATGGAAGGACAAGGACAAGTATCCCCAGATCGAGGACACCCGTGATGTGAGTATCCTGGCCTTCTCAACGTCGTGCGCGACCTGACCTCTTCTCTTCTGTGCGAGCAGCTCATCCAGATCTGCGAGCACGAGCTGCAGGAAGAGCTCGAGGAGATCCGCAAGGTCATGAAACGGCCTGGAGCGATGTTCGCAACGGTGGCTGGCGTTGGTACGTCCGGCATTCAACACTCGACTGCTCCTTCATGCTCAACTCGATGCCTGTGTGCAGAAAACCTCATCGAGATCCGCGTATCGGACGTCAAGAAGGTACCGCTCAAGTGGATCAAGGTTTCGTCGACCAAGAACGTGTACGTCTTTTGCTGAGATCGCCGTCTGAGCCTGCGCTGATGCTCGTCACTGTCGTATAGAATTCGCTACCACACGCCCGAGGTACTCAGGATGTGCGTCACCTGTAACTCAGCTGCGCCAGTCACCTCTGACGCTCGGCTTCTTTACAACCACCCGTAGTGCGCAAGAGAAGGAGCAGCACAAGGAAACGCTTGCCGCTGAGGCCGACAAGGCGTACATGAGCTTCCTCGCCGAGGTCAGCGAAAGCTACGACGTCTTCCGCACGGTCGCCAACCACATCGCGACGCTGGGTTCGTACCTTCCTCTCGACTTCTTAAAGCACAGCGCGTCCGGCTGACTCGCCCTTGATCGCAGACTGCATCATGTCGCTTTCGCACACGGCCAACCTGCCCGGCTACTGTAAGCCGGAGCTGACGGATGAGCACCAGCTGGTGTGCGAGGGCGCGTTCCACCCGATGGTCGCCGCTGTCCTAGACGGCACCTATGTACCGGTAAGTCTCTAGCGTTATCTCTACCTCGAGCTTCGCTCACCACCGCTCTCGTATCATCGCAGAACGACGTCAACATGAGCGCCAGTCACGGCCGCACGAAGGTCATCACTGGGCCGAACATGGGCGGCAAGAGCTCGATGGCACGTAATTCCCCTCCAGCCTCCCCGTGTGCCGGTCGTGCTGATCTAGGATGTTGCACAGGTCCGCACTCTGGCGCTTATTGTCCTCATGGCGCAGATCGGCGCGTACGTGCCTGCTACGTCAGTCAAGCTCGGCGTGCACGATGCGATCTACACGTGCGCTCAGCTTTAATAGGGAGATACCAGAACTTCCGACTGACTCCTCCTGACCTCGTTGCTTCAGCCGCATGGGCGCATCGGACGATATCCTGCACGGCCGCTCAACGTTCATGGTCGAGATCTCGGAGACGAGCGACGTCATGTGCGCCCTTCGGCCATCTTTCCTTTGGGGCGAGTGAGGCTGACCGCCAACTTGCACAGCCGACAAGCGACGCCTGCCTCGCTTGTCATCCTCGACGAACTCGGTCGTGGGACTTCCACGTACGACGGGCAGGCCTTGGCCGAGGTGCGCGTTTTCCGCCATCCTGCCAGAGCAATCGCTGACCGAGGAACCTTGGTGTCGCAGGCCGTGCTTCACTACCTTGTCACGCAAGTTCAGTGCAACACGTTGTTCATCACGCACTACCCGCTCGTCGCAACGTCCCTCGCCAAGCAGCTCGCGGACGTCAGCAACTGGCATATGGGGTTCTGTGCGCCCCAATTCGTCCCCTGGCAGGCAGCGCAGCCGCTGATGATCGACGCTATGTGCCCCTTCGCAGCCCAGCGCCCGCGCCCAGACGGCAGCTCCGAAATTACGTTCCTCTACCGCCTCGCGGCGGGGCTCGCCAAGGCGTCGTTCGGAATCGAGTGCGCGCGACTCGCCGGCGTGCCCGATGTCATCCTCGAGAGTGCGACCGCGCACGCGCGCGCGCTCGAGGACAAGGTCGAGCAGCGCACGGCGGCGTTGCGGTGAGTCTTGCCACTCAACCCAAGGGCCAGCAATTTGACGCTGACTGCTGGTCCTTGCGCTGATCGCACAGATCTCAGCGGATGGCCGACGTCCTGCAGGCCGTCCTGCACGACGACATCGACTACGCGCGCACTGCGGACGCCGACAAGACAATCCGCCAGGCGCATGCCTTGCTCTCCATCCTGTGACCGTCGCTCAAACAGGCACATCCCCCGCTCTTCAATCTTTGACGACCCTGTGACGATTCTTTGCGCGTGCTCCTTCCCTCCTGTGCGCGTCAGGCGCGACCAGGTGCCTCTGCTGCGATTGTGTCAATCGCTAGAACTCCGCCCCCATGTGCTGTAGTGACGTTGAGCGCGAGCTCTAATTGGGATGGAGACCCCATCCTGCCCTTGCACCCGCTTATGCTCGCTCGAGGCATGTGCTTGTGCGCGAAGCACTTGTGAAGGGCCGGTTCACGCGCGAGCCAGGCGGCGCCCATCGGCAGCGGGGCAGCGAGGACGGGGAAAGAAAGTGCATGGGCATGTTTGAAAACCCGCAGGGCGACTGCGCGCACAGTGGCGGTCGGGGGGCGCGGGTTCGGGCTCAAGGGCTTCGCATTTCGCAGCAGCTCCTTCTCCCCCACCCCACCATCAACCTTTTCGAAACCCGTCACTGTTTGTGAGTCCCGTCTCCTGTCCATCAGCGCAGGCAGCGTACGGTCCTCTCCCTCCTCTCTCCCGCCTGCTCTCTCCTGTCGGACGCGTACGGTCTGCAGCGGCGGGGCGGATCATGGAGCATCAACCAGCCTTAGGGGGCTGTCTCGAAGGGCAGCAGCAGTTGACGGAACGGAAGGGTGGCGATGGACCTCGATGGCCCATGCCTCGGATGCGCTGCAGCACCAGTAGCCTCCTTCGCTACCCTCTACCCCTTGTTCGCGTCTGGTGCTGGTCGCTGTTGGCTCCGGTGTCGGGTCGAGCTCTACCTCCCTTCTCACCCGCCAAATTTGCCCCACCACCATCGACAGCTGCCTTCCTGCCCGTCTCCCTCAAACATCACAGCTCGCTGACCTGCTCCCTCTTCACCCCCCCATGCAGTTGAAAAATGGGAAAGGACAAGCTTCACGTTAACGTCGTCGTCATCGGACACGTCGACTCCGTTCGTCTTTCCCTGTTCCGCCTTCATCGTACCCAGCCACTGACCGTAGCTGTTTCTTCCTTCTCACAGGGTAAGTCGACCACCACCGGTCACATGATCTACAAGTGCGGTGGTATCGACAAGCGTACCATCGAGAAGGTGCATTCTCTTCTGCCTTTTGAGGTGGCCTGAAATAGCCTTCTGACCCGCCACTTCTTCCATCTGCCCTTCAACAGTTCGAGAAGGAGGCCGCCGAGCTCGGCAAGGGTTCCTTCAAGTACGCTTGGGTTCTTGACAAGCTGAAGGCTGAGCGTGAGCGTGGTATCACCATCGACATCGCTCTCTGGAAGTTCGAGACCCCCAAGTAGTGCGTCCTTCTTTCACGCTCTCTTGCACGTTCGCTCAATTGCTGACATTGCTTCCATCACTCTAGCCTCATCACCGTCATCGACGCCCCTGGTCACCGTGACTTCATCAAGAACATGATCACCGGTACCTCGCAGGCCGACTGCGCTATCCTCATCATCGCTGGTGGTGTCGGAGAGTTCGAGGCCGGTATCTCCAAGGACGGCCAGACCCGCGAGCACGCCCTCCTCGCCTTCACCCTCGGTGTCCGTCAGCTCATCGTCGCCGTCAACAAGATGGACACCACCAAGGTTGGTATTTGCTCAATTATTTGGACGCACGTGCATGACCTGACCTCATTTCTTTTCCATCTCAACAGTACTCGCAGGAGCGCTTCGAGGAGATCATCAAGGAGACCGCTGGTTTCATCAAGAAGGTGTACGTCTTGCTTTGGACACTTCTCTGTATCTGGTGCCAGTCTGACTTTTTCTTCTTCCTTTCTGTAGCGGCTACAACCCCAAGACCGTCGCCTTCGTCCCCATCTCTGGATGGCACGGAGACAACATGATCGAGGAGTCGACCAACATGCCCTGGTACAAGGGATGGTCCAAGGAGACCAAGTCGGGTGTCTCGAAGGGTAAGACCCTCCTCGAGGCCATCGACGCCATCGAGCCCCCCGTCCGCCCCTCGGACAAGCCCCTCCGTCTCCCCCTCCAGGATGTCTACAAGATCGGCGGTATCGGCACAGTTCCCGTCGGCCGTGTCGAGACCGGTGTCATCAAGGCCGGCATGGTCGTCAACTTCGCCCCCTCGAACGTCACCACTGAGGTCAAGTCCGTCGAGATGGTTCGTTCTCTTGTTCCTTCTTCATCTCGATACAGTCGCTGACCTATTCTTTTTACTTCCTCACAGCACCACGAGCAGCTCGCCGAGGGTCTCCCCGGAGACAACGTTGGCTTCAACATCAAGAACGTCTCGGTCAAGGACATCCGACGTGGTAACGTCTGCTCCGACTCGAAGAACGACCCTGCCAAGGAGTCGGCCTCGTTCAACGCCCAGGTCATCGTCCTGAACCACCCCGGTCAGATTGGTGCCGGCTACTCGCCCGTCCTCGACTGCCACACTGCGCACATTGCGTGCAAGTTCGACACGCTCGTCGAGAAGATCGACCGCCGTACCGGTAAGGTCATGGAGGCCGAGCCCAAGTTCATCAAGTCGGGCGACGCCGCCATCGTCAAGCTCGTCCCGACGAAGCCCATGTGCGTCGAGGCCTACAACGAGTACCCCCCGCTCGGCCGATTCGCCGTCCGTGACATGCGCCAGACGGTCGCCGTCGGTATCATCAAGTCGGTCGAGAAGTCGGACGGCAAGGCCGGTAAGGTCACCAAGGCCGCGGAGAAGGCAAGCCTACATCTCTTGGCTGTCTCCTTGATTCAGGAACTGACCCTTTGCTGCCTTTCTCTCCACAGGCCACCAAGAAGAAGTAAAGATTGTCCTGCGCCTGACAAACTGCTCTTCTTTCATGCCTCTTCCTCTACTATCGGGTTCCGTCTGCGTTTGCGAAGTTGGGGTTGCAGAAGCCCTTTTCAGATTGTGTTCTTGAGCAGTGCGAATGCACCTTTCGAGCAGGTCTCCTTTGTGATGGCGCTCCAGTAGAAACAGTCCAACGTCGATGCCTCCCTGGTCTCTAGTCAGGGCGGAACTGTGCATCTGGCGGTAAGGCTCGCTAACCTCTTTTGTGCGCGCTGGGCGGGCGTGCAAGGTTACTGGTATGTAGGGGCGGCGTAGCACCATCTCAGCAGCTTTCATCTCAGACAGATTACTGTCACCAATCCTACGCGCGTCTGGTGGGCAGTAGTGGCTTCTGATGGATGCCGACGGGGCAAGTCAGCCGAAGGAGGTCGGTCGCATTGCGATATGCTCGCTGGGACGGACGTCGTCGTCTGATAGGGAGGAGATGCCTCGCGCAATCCCGACCGCCATGCCAGGTAGGGATTCCCAAGCCGAACTGCCTAGGGACGCTTTCCGGGGTAGGATGCGCTGATGATCATGAGTCGAGGGTCGTCGACTCGCTGCTGCTGCGCGCGCGCGGTGAGGAGCATGAACCGGCTGGCACGCCCCTGATCGGACCGAGTGCGCTCCTTCCTTCTCATTGCAGCCGTACTGGAACAAGCTGGACGGGCTTCTTAGAAGCACCCTGCTTGTCTTCCTTCGTCCGCTCCTGAAGGGCGGCTCAGGGGGAGAACGTCGTACAACATCAGCCCAGCGGACAAGCGCCTCGAAGTCCGCCTTCAGGCGAGCCGATCCCAGACTAAAACGCAAACACCAGCTGTATCGCCATAGTGCGGAACTGCTCGTACTCCCTTGTACTGCGCCGTCGAGTGGAAGAAGGGCGTCAGGGTAGCAGTAACACTCGCATGCTCGCAGTCGAAAACGCAAGCGATGGGAGAAGGGGCATGGATCTGGAAGCCCCAACCAACCCAACACAGCAAGCCAGCACCCAAAAGGGGCGAGACGCTTATCGGTAACGGCGAACCGAGAGCGTGTTGTGCTTGCGCCAGGTGGCACGCCACTGGGACTTGTTGTACCTGAGCGAGTAGAGAAGACAGGAGGTCAGCGAGCAGGGCGAGAAAACAGACGAAGCGCAAGACGCACTTGTGACCCTTGCCGAGACCACGGTTCTGCTTGCCGATGGCGGTAAGGCCGCGGGCCTCACGGTGCTTGTGGACGGGGTTGGCGATCCAGTTGATGCGAGCGTCGCGGCGGACGGCCTTGTGCGACGGGTCGACGAGGATGACCTCGTAGTACTGCGACAGCGTGAGGAAGCCCAATCAGCAGCAGCTCTGAGAGCGCAGTTGAGCCGTGCAGGGACGCACCTTGTAGACACCGTCCTGGTTGATCCAGTACGAGTTGAGGACGCGGAGGTTACCGCAGCGGCGACCGACACGCTCCTCAGCCGTGGCGCGGAGGCCCTTCTGGAACTTGAGGTGGTTGACACCGTGGCGAACGGGCTTACCGAAGGTCGCACTGCGGCGACGGACGAGGCAAACGAGCGGGCGTCAGCCGTACTGCTCTTGCAGAGTTCCTGCTCTACCCTCTTCTCCCTTGCTCTCCCCAACTGCCCCTTCCCCTGCCAGAGTGGATGGCGGTACTGACCCCTTCTTGACGGGCTTTTTGCGGTTACCGCGGCGGACACGGATGCGGTAGATGAGGTAGCCCTGCTTGGCCTTGTACCCGAGGCGGCGAGCCTTGTCCGGGCGCGAGGGGCGGGAAGCACGGTGGCAGACAGCGAGCTGTCGGTACTCCCAGCACCTGGCGGTTCACGAACAGCAGCAGAAGGGATGGCGAGGAGGATACGGCAGGATCGATCAAGCAGGCGAGACCGGGAGGAGCGGGCGAGAAGCAGCACTGGTCAGCCCCAGTTGCTCGTGCGCACGCTGCTGCTGCTGCTCGCGCTGCTGGCTCGTTTTCCCCGTTTCCTCCTGCCCCATCCTGCGGACTCGCGAGCGCAGCGCAAGCAACATGAAAGTGTGACAATGGACGTACCTGACGCGCATGAGGAACCTCATGACATCGGACTGCTTCTTCTTGTAGAGCTCGGCAACGTACTTGTAGGCTCCCCTGCAAGACGGAAGCAGCGCCAGACAGCAGGAGCGGCGGGACAGGACAGCAGGGTCAGCATGCAGACCGCCAGTACCAGCAGCAACAGCGGCCACAACTGGACGTACATCTTGGCGAAGTTGGCTTGAGGACGGCGGCTTCAGCTCGGGACGACGCTCGACCAGGTCATCCTCGCCCGGGCGCAGCGGCCGGCAGCGGGCGGCGGCGGCGGCGGGAGCGCAGCATTTTCGATTCCCGGCTTCACATTCATGTTTGTTCACCCGCCGTCCGTCTATCTACCTCCACCGCCCGCCATGAATTGCTCAAACCGGCCCTCAACAAGCTCTCTCGCCTTGCCTCTCCTTTGCACACATCGACTCTATCCCCCGCCAAGCTTATACCTCGCGCTGTCGTCTCGAACGAGAGTGCCATGCATCTCTTAGAATCAAGATTTCTTTTAAACTGGATAGCACATGCGAAGGTCGTGGAGGGAGCGAGGATGGGGGCTCTACTGCAAAAAAGACGGGCAACAGTGCCTACATGCGCCGCGGGCCTGGAGGAGGCGGCATCGAGCTCATGCCTCGCGCACCGCCATACGCATTGCCACGGGCTGCAGGCGGGATGTAAGCGTTGGGGTTGACCGGCGCGGCTTGGTTGGCTTTGATCGCGGACGGTGCCATCGGGTGGTGCTGGGGTGAGCCCGGGCGGGTCGGCGCGCGCGAGGCGGTCGCGCCGCGGTCCTCGGCGTAGCGGTCGAGGATGGCGACGACGTCGGATGCGAGGTTGTCGAGCTCGATGATCTCGGTCGACGTCAGCGTCAGGTCGACGGGCGTGTCGTCGGCCTCGCCGCCGGCCTCGTGCTCGACCTCGTCCTCCTCGTTCTCGTCGGCCGGAATCTGGTGGTGCTTCTGCGGCGGCGCCCGGCGGATGTCGCCCCTGCGGATGAGCTTCTCGCTCCGGCCTTTGACGAGCGCGGCGCCGACGCCCTGGAACACGCGCAGCATGCAGTCGTCGAGCAGGCTCTTGAGCCGCTGCACCTCGTCGAGCGCAGCTGGGTTGCCGATGATCGGCAGCCAATCGTCGCAGATGAGGCCGACTGGCGACGTTTGCAGGTGGTACGCGCCGAACAGCAGGTACGTCATCGGGTCGAGGCGCGTCGTGTTGCGCAGCTGGGCCGGCTGGTTGTCGGCACCGCTCGAGCCGACCGCGACCTTCTCAACAAACGCCATGATCGCCTTCTCGCCGATGAGGGTAGAGCTCTCGGCCGCGAGATTCTCACGCCGGTGCATGTTGACGGACGAGGGGTGGATCGTGCACTTCTACGGTTCGCAATCAGCAAGAATGGGGAGAGAGCGCGTCAGTGATGTTTGCAGGTGGAAGAAGCGCAGTTGACAAACCTTGTCTTGCGACGTGCGATAAGCCTTCTGGTCGAGACGGATGGCGAAGTTGGGTGCCGACGAGGTGGCGATGAGGGCGGCAAGCATCGGAAGGCTGTCCGAGTTAGTGTTGAGCTCGGTCGGCATGTTGGCGTATGAGCGATGGTGCATCTGGTGCTGGCCCTTGGGCACGCGGAGGCCGCCGGCGCAAACGTCGATGACGCCCGCGTCGAGAAGCGAATACCAGATCTGCTCTTTGACCTTCTGCACGTTGACGAAGTTGGCCTTCTTGATGAAGTTCTCCGAGAGGAATAGGTTGGCTTCGGCGAAGCGCCCGCGGCACTGCATCGAGAACCAGTGGTTGTAGGCACTGACGGCGGCGAGCAAATCGGATCGGAACCCGGGCGGCGACCAGCTGTCCTTAATCTCGTCGGCGTGCACCTTCTTTTCCATCGGCGCGACGAATGGCTCCTGGTCGCCAATGATGGCCGCGAGCGTGAGGGCCGAGTCGAGGCAGCGGAAGAAGGCGCCGTACAGGACAAGCTTGGCAATCTGGACGTCGACCGGCAACTCCTGCACCACGCGACCAAGCGACGTGAGCCTCTCCTCGTCGTCGAAAGCGCCGATCTGGCGTAGGCGGAGAATGGCGTTGGAGACAGCCTGCTGCGACGGCGGCTCGATGCACGACTGCAGGACCTCCTTGACGTCCATGCCGGCGAAGTTGAGGGCCTGCGAGCATTGGATTGGAGGTCAACACGTGCTGCACAAGAAGCGAGGCGTAGAGGGACATACCTTGATGTGCATGATGACGTTGCTCAGGTCCGAGCGCTTCATCTCGACCATGGCGTACGGGTCCAGCGCCTGCAGACGGGCGCGCGAGATGACACCGTAGTAGACACCCTCGCGGTGACGACCGGCTCGGCCCGCACGCTGGTTGAGGTTAGAGACACCGACCCAGGCGCTGACGAGCGACGACAGGTGCTTGGCCGAGTCGTACCGCTTTTCTTTGACGCGGACCGAGTCAACGACGTACACGACGTCTGGGATCGTGATGGACGTCTCAGCGATATTGGTCGCAAGAATGATGCGCCGCTCTCCGGGCACCTTGGGCTCGAACACCTGCTGCTGCTCGGCGACGGGGATCGACGAGTGCAGCACGTGGATCGGCGTGCGCGGCGAGTTGAAGTCGATGCCAAGCGGCGACCGACGCGAATCCTCGAGCACGTTCTGCACATCGCGGATGCCCTGGATGCCGTCGAGGAAGACGAGCTGCGGGCAAGAAAGGCCAAGGCTACATCAGCACAAGCACACACAAAGGGATCGGCAGCAGAGGTGCAAGGGGAAGGCGGGACGCACGACGTGGCCGTCGTCCGAGTTTTGAATGATGTCCGAGATCATGAGGGCGATGAGCGCGTGCGGCGTCTTGAGCGTGTCGGTCTCGGGCAGCTGGCCGCCCTTGGTGAGGTAGAGCTCCTGGTCAAGGTACTTGACAACATCCTTGTCCGAGAAGACCCAGCCACCCTGGTGGTTGGGCGTCGTGCGCAGGCGGGGGATGAGCGAGTCGAGGAAGTGCTTCTCGACCGGGAACGACCGGCCGGGCACCTCGGCGACGGGGGCAAGCCGGCCGGTCGCCTCGTCCGCGAAGTACTTCTGGAACAGTGTTGGGTCGATTGTGGCCGACATGAGAATGACCTTGAGAGGCTTCTGCTTGGCCTTGCGGTCGCGGACAAGCTTCTGCAGGACGACAAGCAGCAAGTCGACGTCGATGTCGCGCTCATGCGCCTCGTCGACCACGATGTGCGATATCTCGTCAAGCCAGCGCTCGGACTCGCCGCCCTTCTCAGACAGGGCCGACTGGAGCCGCTTGAGGAAGATACCGGTCGTGCAGAAGGTGATGGAGCCGTGCGGAGCGGGCTGCTTGCTGTCGAATCGGACTTGGTAGCCGACCGTCTCGCCGATGCGCTGGCCGCGCTCGACCGCGACACGCTGTGCGACCGACATGGCAGCGATACGGCGCGGCTGGGTGCAAACGATGTTGCAAAGCGCGCCCTCGCCGCGGCGGATGTAGTCGTCGAGGATCAACTGCGGGATCTGCGTCGTCTTGCCCGAGCCGGTCGCGGCCATGACGACCGTCGTCCAGTTGAGTTCAATCTTCGCGAGCACCTCGGCCGCCTTCGTGCTGACGGGCAAGTCGGCGCGCTGCTTGCGAAGCCCGGCGAGGTTGCTGTTGGCCTCGTATGCCTCGAGCTGCGCCTTGAGCCTGGCCGATTTGGCCTCGAGCACCTGCGGGCTGATGGCCTGGACGGGTGCGACGAGCGCGTCGGGCTGCACGGCAAGCGCCGTCTGCTTTGCGCGCGCGGCCCGCGACCAGATCTCCGAGTCCCGGATGTTCTTCCCGAGGTCGCGGACGTCGTCCTCGAGGTCGGACGAGAGACTGAACAGGACGTGCGCCGTCTTTGCGCCGTCGCCGGTCGCGAACGGGTTCTTGATCTTGAAGTCGGCCCACAACGCCGGGTCCGACACCTCGAGGTACTGCGCAACGTCAAGGTAGCACTTCTGAAGAGCCTCCTTCTTAGCCGGCCCCTGGCCGACGCCGATCCGTCGGCCGGCGACGTGCATCTCGGCCACCCAATCGGACGTGTTGTTGACCTTGCTGCGCTTGCTGCCCCGCCCGCGGCCGAATCCGCCGCCGAATGAGTCCTGGCTGTTGACCACCTGCGTGTACTCGATCTGGGGCTGGCCGAAGCCGAACTTCTTGCAGTAGAACTCCATGAACTGCTTGGCGCGCGAGAAGGGGATGACCTCGCCCTGCGAAAGCGTCGTCGTCGGCTCGGTTATGATGGCGCCCAGAGCCGAGCCCGGGCGGGATGACTGCGCCGACGAGGCTGCCATCGAGCCCTTCGACTGCTGCGGCGGCGCCTTGCCGTAAGGGACAGGGTTGCTGCCACGCGCTTCAAGCTGCCAGGCGGAAGGGAACCCCGGTACGAGCAAGGCCAGCGGTGAGCTCGAGGCTTCTTGCGAGGATCAATGCAGGAAGGGACGCACCAGGTGACGCTGAGCGAGCTGCAGGATCGCACTGAAGCATGCCATCTTCTCGGCGTCGCGCTTGGTCGGGCCGTCACCGACGCCAAAGATGTTCAAGCCTGGGTCGGCAGGGACGGTGCACCTGAACAAGCGCTCGCCGTTGAGGGCAAACTCCTCGAACGAGTACTTCTCGCCGCCGGCGGCGAGCCCCGTCTGGCCCTGACCCGTCATGTTGTGGTAGTTTGACAGCGGGCCCTTGGGCTCGGTACGCCACTGCGGCTTGAGCAGCGCCGGGTGCTGCCTCTCGAGCTCCGCCGTCGTGAGCAGAGGCCCAGGGAGCGGGGGGAGGGACGCGATGTATGTGCTCGTGACGGCCCCGGTGCCGCGCCCGCCAGAGCGGCCACCGCCACCGCCGCCAGAGCGTCCACCGTGTTTGCGGGAGGGAGCCATTCTGTCTGGCTGATAACCGAAGGAAGACTTGTACGAGCCGGTCTGCGTTGAAAAAAGACGGGAGGATGGCTGGCCTGAAGGAGGCTGCGGTGGGAGGAACGAGGACGAAGGAGGCTGGCCGAACGAGCGCGGCGGGGACGAAGGGCGCAAGAAGGGGGCGCTGGAGGCCGGAAAGCTAGCGTAAGAGGTAGGATGGGCTGTGCGCGAGGGCTCAGGGCTGTAGGCGTGCCTAGAGCGCTTGGAGGACGGAGGGGACGGGGACCGGTCGCGAACGGAGTAAGTGCGCTGCTGCGAGGGAGCGGCGGAGACGAGGCCGGCGCGAGAGGGGTGGATGAAAGGAAGGTTGTTGGCTGTCGTGTGAGACGGCACAAGCCAGAGATAATTGTGCCGTGGTCAGGTCAAGGATAAGGCGGCAGGGCGAAGGAGAAGCACTTCACGTCAGCACGATCGATCCGCAAGCAGGAACAATTGAGCGAAGAGGCATGACGCACCGGAAGACTCTATGCGGGAAAGGAGACTAGGCGTCGAGGCAGGCTGCATGCACTGGGGAGCGAAACGGGACTCGAGCTTAGAGGGGACCGTGCCGGAGGAGAAGCTCGTCGGGGCTGAAGCAGCGACAGCGAGGGCAGCTCTGAGCGAGCTACTTTTGGCAAATGAGCGGACCGAGAGAGAGAACTGAGTGGTGGTTGGAGTAAAGTGTTGAGCGCGGACACCGGAAGTTAGGCGTCTGAGCATCAACTCGAGCTGGCGGGTAGGCGTGCGTGCGTCTGCGGACGAAGAGTCGGGTGGACGGCGGCGTCGACCGGACCTGTGCGAGGCGAAGGGGACGGATGAGCGAGCTGCGAGGGGAGCGAGGAGGACGACAGGACAGCCTGACGCACTTGACGGTAGTGCACTCGGGGGCTGGGCTGGACGGAGAACCGTTTGCTGCTCGGCGCTGCTGCTGCTGCTGCTGCTGCTGGCGGAGCAGTCGTCGCCGTCGTTGGAGGCGGAGTTTGAAAAGCACTTGTGAACGCGGCAGGCTGACCATATCGAGTCGACCCACAGACCATCAACACCTGATGAAACGGTGCGATCCTGACAAGCAACAGAGAGCGGTCACCGCTGATGCTGCTTGGAAGGCGCTGATATCTCGCCCTTGTGCTTGACCCGGACGCCTTGCGCTCGCCGCCCAATCAAGCGGCGCAAATCAACCTCGCCAGTCTCTGACTTCCTGCACAAGGCCTCCGCTACTTGGCCGAGCGGCTGGGTTTGCTGCCAGGGCATGTGGGCTCTCGTGCGGCCTCCGACGCGCTCCTCGGCAGACCAGATCAGAGGAGCGAGGAAACGGAACGATGCGCGCAGCAGGAGTCAAGCACATTACTCTTGTCTTCATCCCTCCCCCAGCTCTGCAGGCAGCAGAGTACTTTTCGCGTCCAAATCATTGTCTCTGCGGAGTAGAAGGGATTGAAAGCGTCCGTGATGATGGATGAAGGTTGGCGGCGGAGCGTGCGCGCGCCAATGGTCTGCAACGCCTCGTCCAGCTTGGCCTGCCGTCAGCCTGTTCTCCGGCACCATCAGCCATACAAGCCAAGCTGCACTGCGCTCATGCGTGCGACTGAGCAAGCGAATGAGGGTCGAGCAAGTGGGTTGCCCTGCGGCACGCCCATGAATCTCCGTGCGTGCGATTTTCGTGGCCCGCGCGGTCTCTGGCGCGCGCGCCGTCTTCCCGCTCGACCCCATCAGTCGTCCAGTCGTCCTCCGTCTTTCCTCCTTCGCTCCCCCTCTCCCCTCTCCGTTCAGCTCTCCGCTACCTGTCTCGCCCAGGATGCTCTACGAGCTCATCACGTCCTCCGTCCCGGCCGCGCTCCACCCGCCGGCGTACCTCACGCACTGGCAGCCCGGGACGACGCCCCTCTCGACCTGGCGCGACGTGTCGATTGCCATCGCGACCTACTTCCTCGTCATCTTCTCCGGTCGCGAGATCATGCGGTGCGTGCTGGGTCCTTTGCGGCTTGCTGCAGGCATGCGAGGGGGGGGGGGGTCCAGAGCTCGCTCCCTTTTTTCACGTGGGCTGACGCTACCCGCTCCTCGACCCCCTCGCCCCGGACCCATGCAGCAAGCTCCCGGCGTTCAAGCTCACGTTCCTGTTCCGCGCGCACAACCTGTTCCTCTCGGTCGGCTCGGCCGTTCTGCTCGCGTGCATGGTCGAGGAGCTGTGCGTGTACCGGTCCCTGCGCTTTGACATGCGCTCGACGCGTCTTGTCGGACGCGCGCGCGTTGTTTCCCGTGCCAGCCGCCAGGCGAGCTGAAACGTGCCTCCTTTGCGCGATCTTGCTCTGCAGCTTCCCCATCTTCACGCGCAAGGGCCCGCACTACTCGATCTGCGCCCCGGGAGCCTTCACCAGCGTTCGTCTCTGCTGTCCGAGCTTTGAGGCTTGCGACTGTTCTGCGGGCTGAGGCAGCGTTGCTGACCTTGCCTCTGCACGACTCTCGTGTTTGTGTCTGCCTTTCAACAGCGCCTTCAGACGTTCTACATCATCAACTACTACATCAAGTACTACGAGCTGCTCGACACCGTCTTCCTTGTGCTCAAGAAGAAGCCGCTTGGTGCGCGCGCTCGCCTTCCCTCTCTGCCTCCTCGTGACGCACGGGCCTCGAACTGACGCTTCACCCTGTCACCCATTCGTCCGTCCCGAATGTCTCGCTCCACGCTTTCACCGAACGCTGTGCCGCCCGTCCTTCAGCGTTCCTGCACGTCTTCCACCACTCGGCGACGGCCGTGCTGTGCTTCACGCAGCTCGAGGGCGCCACGAGCGTCCAGTGGGTGGTCATCACCATCAACCTGCTCGTCCACGTCATCATGTACTACTACTACTACGCCACCGCCGGCGGCAAGAAGCTCTGGGTGCGGTTTCTCCTCCTTCGCTTCTCCGGAGGTCGAGTACTGACGCTGCGGTACGGTGGTGTCGTGCGGAGTGCAGTGGAAGAAGTACCTCACGTCGTTCCAGATCACGCAGTTCGTGATCGACCTGTGCATCATCTACTACGCAAGCACGTTGCTTTTCCTCCATCGTTCGTACTCGCCTTTCACGATTGCGCGGTCTGCCTCGGAGGAGAGGAGGGGTGGGGCCGTTGGCGTAGCCAGAGCAGGGACGCGCTGGCGGGAGGGTTGGATAGGACGGGCAAGGGGGCAGGCGCGGACGTGCCCTCTGGCTTCTCGGTTGAAGAGACGAGAGAAGTGAAGAGGGGACCGCGCAACCGCCAGCGCAGTCGTCGCTAACGTCCTCTCCCTCTCTCCCTCCCCCCCCCCCCCCTCACCTTCACCCTGGCCGAACCGACAACACAGGCTACGCCCACTTTGCGCACTCGTACTTCCCCAACTTCCCCCAGGTTGGAGACTGCGCCGGTGCCGAGTCGGCCGCGGTGTTTGGCTGCGCGCTCATCTCGTCGTACCTCTTCCTCTTCATCGGGTGCGTTCCTTTCGCCCTCATGCCGAGTAAGACTCAGCAGGCAGACTCATCGACATACGCGTGGGAGAGCAGGTTCTTCAAGAGCACGTACAAGAAGGCTGGTGTCCGCGGCGGCAAGGACTCCAAGGTCGTCCGCGACGGCAAGAACGGCTCGGCCGTCGTCACCGAGAAGAAGTAAACCCCCCTTCTCCCTTCGACAAACTCTCCGCTATGCGTCCAGACGGCCGCTCTGCTCGAGCGTCGACGACTACCTCTTCCCACCTCACCCGTAATCAACCCTCGCTCGCATTCCGAAAAGGCGGCACCCACGCTCCTTCCCTACCCTCCCTCCCCACGCCGCCTGCGCCACCCCCACCCCGTCCAAGAAGTCCCAAGGGACCCTTTTGCTCGCTCGCTTGAGCGATCAGTCAGCCCTCATCCAAGCCTCCCAGCTTTCTCCTCCCACTCCCGTTGTTTTGGGCCGCTCTCCTTCCTCCCTCTCACTTCGCTCTCCGCCCGGCCCGCAAAGAGTCGCTCATTATACCACACAGCGCGTAGATCTGCAATCTATCAGAATCTTCGACGATACACGGGGGTCTTCTGCGAGCGAAGTTTGGGGAGTGGATGTGAGTCGTGCAGATGGGGCTCGTCATCCTAGCAAGTGAGGTCTGTCGTTTCGAGCGTCCGACCATCTCCTGCCCTCTCCCCTTTCTGACACCACAGCGCCAGCTCCGGACAAGAGGGCACCCATGGCCCACCCCTCCGCCGCTCCCGCCCCTCCGACGCCTCTCTCGCTCGCGGAGACGCTCGCGCTCCTGAGCTCGCCGACGGCAGCGCCTGCCGACCCGCTCTGGCTCGCCCAGGCCGCGCTCGCCATCTCGTGCTCGCCGGACGCGGCGCTCAGCGACGTCGCGGTCTCGCTAGCGCGCGCCTGGAGCGCGACGGCTGCTTTCGAGGAGGCTGCCCGTGCCGGTAGCGGCGGTGGTGGTAGCGAGGGAGCAGCAGCAGCAGGGGAGGACGCAGGGCGGAAGGCGGTGCTGCTCGCCCGGCGCGAGGTCGGCGAGCGCAGGCGCAGGCTCAGGACGTGGTTCGAGCTCCTCGGCGGCGAGGCTGCCCTCAAGAAGGCCGAGGACGAGCAGCGTGCTTCCACGAAGATGCTCGAGCAGCAGCAGGAGGACGAGGTTGAGGACGACGACCCGTGGGCTGAACTCGAGGAGAGCAGCGACGACGACGCCGGCGGCAACCCTCGAGCTTCCTCGCGCATCGGCTCGTCGACGAGCACGTCGGCCATCGCGCCCGTCCCTCGCCCGGACCTGCCATTTGACCTGCCGACGTTTCTCTCGGCGCCGCTACCCTACCTCGCGCTCCTGCTCGCGACGCCGCCCCAGCTGCGCGCGCTCGCGGTCGTCGTCGCGCACCACCGGGACGCGCTCGCGCCGTTCCGCTTCACGCTGCTCGAGGCCGTGCCCGACTGGGTGCAGCCCGAGTTGTTCCGCGCGCTCCTGCCGGCGTGCGACGACGAGATGGAGAAGGAGGTGCCGTGGGCGGCCGAGCTCGTCAAAGACCACGACGACGCCGAGTACGACGAGATGGCGTGGCTCGAGTCGGACGAGGCACACCGGCTGCTAGGGACGACGGTGGAGGCGCATCCTGCGGAGCTTAAGCCGGTCCTTGAGCTACTATCGGCCGAGGCTCTGTCGAAGTGGTACACCGCGCGCATCGAAGGGATCGAGGCGACATCAGGCATGGTCGACGTCGCGCTCGCGTACCTCCAGCACGCTGTTTCGCGCGGTGTGTCCGAGCTCGACTCGCTCGGCGAGGACTTGAGCCTACTCGCGAAGCTCGTGTACGACGCGCGCGAGCAGGCATCGTCGTCAACGTCGTCCTCGCTTGCAGGTGACGGCGGAAGCGCGGCAGCCTCCGACGTGAGCGAGTGGACCCTCGCACGCTGGCGGTCAGCTTCGCCGGAGGAGGTGACGGCTGGATACCTGCGGTACGCTACACCGTCGACGATTGTGTCCATCATCAGGTCGTTGCTCTTGCCCTACCTCTTCGTCCTCCTCTCGCGCTCGGAGCGTACGGACAAGCCCGACCCGACCATCCCTTCGCGCATGATCGAGTCATGGCTCCTGACGGCGCCGCTCGACCTTGCTGCCGAGGTGTTTGCTGCATCCAAGGCGACGCTGCCGGAGCACGCGCGTATCCTCAAACGCGACGAGGAGGTCGCGCGGGAAGCTCTCGCGATCCTGTACGGCAGTCGGCGGACGGACAGCTGGGACGTCATGAGCCGCATCTTTGAGTGCATGCCGGCCTGGACATTTGGACCCGAGGACCACGAGGATGGCGAGGGGTCGATGACGCTGCTCGCGCTCGGGCAGTTCCTCAAGCCGACATCGTCCCGCCCGTCGCCGTCACCGACCGAGCTGCACACCTTTTTCCTGCCGCTGCGCGCGCCGGCGCTCTCGGTTCTGCTCGACACGCTCGATTTCCATCTCGACGCGGCCGAAACGTTTGCGCGCTGGGGCGTGCCTGCCCCGCTTGGGTGGTTCATCCTCTCGGCTGAGGACCGCGCCGAGCAGCTATCGTGGACGACCCGGCTGGCGCGGCGCGGTGGCGAGCGGGCGGAGTCAAATGAGCGCGCGGCGAAGGGCGGCGGTCGGGCGGGCAAGGGTCGTGCAGGCGAGGGCTGGGATGCCCTGCTGCGCGATATGCGTAAGCTCCGGCGCGACGGCGAGGGCGCGCTTGGCCAGCTCGAGGAGGGCGAGATCGTGCGCGTCTTCTTTGGCGGGCTGCTTAGCTCCGGTAGTGCGTACAATACCATTTTGCTTCGAGCCCATGGCTCGTCGCTGACATGCCCGTGCGCACACAGATTTTGCCGTAGCAAAGACTATGCTCAACGCCCGGCCGCCGCCGCTCGACCGGGACAGCATCGAGGAGCTCGTCCTTGCTGCCTCGCGCGAATTCTACGAGAACGCCGAGACGGGCAACCTGCACGAGGGTGAGATGCGACAGGCGTACGCTTGGTAAGTCATTCTTGTCCGTCGCTTGTCGTCATCCGCCCGTGCGAAACTCACTTCATGTCCCCCTGCGCAGCCTTTCGGTGCTCTCGTCCCCAACGGTCGCCATCGAAAAGGAGCAGGCCTTCATCGAGGCGACATCGCGCATAACGTCGTACAACCTGCCCTCACGCTCATCGCCGTCGTCGCACCTGACGCCGCTCGAAATCCGGCTGTCGAAGGACCGGCTGTCGATCGTGTCGCGTATCCTATCGACCTCGGACGACGCGTACAAGCACCCGGAGGCGATGCTCGAGCTTGCCAGCAAGCTCGGATACGCCGGCGACAAGGCAGCCGAGTGCAAGACCCTCGGAATGCTCGCGGACGCCGCGGTGCAGGAGGGCGACTGGGAGCGCGGCATCGGCTACGTCGAGCGCATGGTCGCCGCCGTGCAGGCGTTCGGGCGCAAGAAGCGCGCGCGCGACACGCTACCCTCGTCGGTAGCCTTGAGCGCATCGGCTTCGACATCGTCGTCCGCCGCTGCTGTCGAGGTTGACTCGGAGCAAGAGGCCGTTGACGTCTGCTGGAAGGCTTGCTACCAGTTCGGTCGCCAGTCGGCCTTCACGGACGTCGACGGCAAGTTGAGCCTGATGGGCCATGCGCTCGACCTTTGCCCGGCCGACACGCTGTCCGACCTTCTAGTTGCATGGCGCAAGCTCGAGGAGGAAGCGCTCAAGCAGCCCAAATCATCTTCCCTCTACCGGTGCGGTCGTGGCGAGGGCAGCAACTCCGACCGGGCGAACGGCGCAGCAGCGCACGCGCTCGAACACCTTCCTGCGATCGCTGTCTCGGCCGCGTCGCAGCTGACGGGGATGAGCGCGACCGAGCTCGATCACATGCGTCGGCGTGACATCGCCGCCGCCGCTGCATCGATCAACACGCTCTCGTCGTCGCTGTCGTCGTTCCGCCCACTCGGCGGGGCCGGGTCGTCGTCCGTCCGTTCGGCCAGTCCGGCGCTGTCGGTGCGCTCGTCCCAGCCAGGCACGCCCGCGGGCGCAGAGCACAGCGTCGCGAGCTTGTTTGGAGGGCTCGGCGGGAAGGAGGAGGACCAGGACGTGGTGCGCCAGGGTCGGCGTGCGTTGACGAAGGGTGTAGGCTGGCTGCTCGGTGCGAGTGAGGCCGAGATGGGCGGCGATGTGCTGTGAGCCCTCCGATGCATGATCATTGACAGGAAGACGGCGAGAGGGCGCATCGCCATCCTTTGCGGTGCCTCGGCCATGTCGCTGCGCTCGCATATGAAATTAAACAATGGAAGGGCATGGATACAAGGGTGGTCGAGGCTCAAGTACAAGGGGGGATCAGGAAGGAGGAGGGTTCCGCGAGGAAGGGCGGCTTAGAAAGGGTGCTCGACGATGTTGAAGCCCTCGTCAAACCCCTGCTCGTACGCCACCTTCATCCCCGGTATCTCCTTCATGATGTTCTCCGAGGTAGCGGCCCCCGCAGACGCCTCCTCGACGTATCGGTCGAGCAGCTCCTCAGTCTGTGCATCCTTCAACCCCTGTAGGTACGTGTCCGTCATGTTGTAGAGACGCGCACCGACGGTTGCGCCGCTGCTTTGACCGGGACACGCCCGATCCTTCTGCCGGACCGTGCTGTTCTTGACGCGCGTCGTGTGCGCCTTGGCGGCGCTCTCCGCGAGCTTCTTGCTGTTGCTTTGGGACGAGGAGTCCAGGGAGCGAAGAATAAGTCATATGTTTCTCACCGGTGACCTTCATCAGCTTCTTCGCGTCCGTCTTGGAGAGCAGCGGCTTGTTGACGCATTGCGCTACAAGGTCCCTGCGTAACAGGGAAGGAAGGTTGGATCTTCAGCCAGCGCGTTCAAGAGGTGAGTGAGAGACGAAATCTCGCACCTCCAGGCCGAGGGCCAAGGGTCGTAAGCAGGGGCGAGCGAGGCTGCGCCCTTCGCCGTTGGCTCGGGGGTCAGGATGTAGGAGTATCGCCTGTGTGTACGAGCGCTCACAGTGTGGTCAGCCGGTACGCCATCGCAGAGAGCACGAAAGATTGGACGGACGAGACGTACTGCTCTTCCTCGGGCGTGAAGTCGCGGAAGAGGGCCGGCTCAAAGACTTCAGGCAGCATCACGACCTTGCGCTGCGCCCACAGGTGCGTCTGAACACGCCTGCCAGACGAGGTCCGTGTAGCACGCGCGGAAGAAGCGACACGTCGCGGCGCGTGTGAGGTGGTCGCGTAGCTGCGGCCAGCCGTGAGGAGAGTTAGCCGAAGGGAAGAGCAAAGGATGGCTGCGCAGCCGCGTTGGACGCACGTCAAGCGCCGAGTCGACGCTGACGATCAGGTCCATGACCTCGACCGAAAACTGGCCGAAGCTGACGTTCGACTGCTTGCTGAGCTCCTTCCAAGTGACGATCTGCGAATACAAAGGGAAGATCAGCTTTCTCAGGGCGCAAGTCAGCCGAGTGCATGGGCTCTCTGTGAGCGCTTCCTGCGCTCCTTCTCGCTCTTTTTCGGGACGGGAGCCTTGTCGAAGCGATTGCTCGCCGCTTCTAGCAGAACCCCAATTGCCGGACCAGAGTGCGCTTCCTCGCTGTTCAAGACAGCGACACCGGGCGCGCCCTCGGCCATCGCGACGTCCGCAGGCACCGCCAACGCATCGTCCGCAGTCGATTCCGAGGGCGTCATGGGCTCTTTCGCCTTCTTCAGCTTGAGATTGGTCTCAGGACCCATGCCTACTTCCCCCGCTAACCAAGGCGCATCACAGGTCAGCTTTTGCTAGAAAAAATGCAGGAGCGAAGGAAGGGGACGAACCTTGGCCGGCTGGCTCTGGGGCGCCGTGTTCGACCTCGGCGACGTCCTCTTGCGTTTGATCGGCTTCGCCTTTTCCTCCGCCACCTCGTCTGTAAGCCGAGCAATTGATCAGTCAAAAGAGTCTGTACGTAGCCTCGGGACTCGAGGGAGGAAGCGAACGGACCGTCCTCGACCACCTCCACCTCCGTCGACGCTCCCGCCCCAAGCTGCACTGCTGCCTCACCTCGCTTCCTTCACCGCGTCCCGCGTTTCTCATGCGGCCGGACAGGCTCTCTTTGGCCTTGGACGCCGCCTTGCGTGATGGTGTGCGCATCGCGGTGTGAGAGATGGAGGGGAGAAGGAGCAAAGATGGCGTTGGACTTCGCGTTGGGCCGGCGGAAAGGGGCGCAGCAGGGCCAGCGTCAGTCCCAAGAACGCATGCAGCCGCTTCTCTCGCCCGAAGATTGTCCAGACGGCGGCCAAGGAGTAGATGGTCAGTAGGGGATCAGTTTGGAATGTCGTCGCGCAAGCAAAGCGTGGGAGGCCAGGCATGTCATCCGCTGCAGAGCTCTTGCCGTGCGCACGACGCCAAACCGCGCGCTTCAGTGAGGACCCAGCCCCTACAGATGGAGGTGCAGTCTGAAGCCCTGAATGGATGAACAAGCGAGCATACAGGCAAGTGCTGGCGGTGGGTCGAGCGCCGCATGGTTGATGCTGGTACTCCGAGCGCGCGGACGAAGCGCGATTGGGCGCGTCGTACCGAGCGAAGGTCTTCGGCGGGGACGTGCGGACCGCCGGATAGAGAAGGAGCCGGCGGTCGCGCAGGGGAGATGAGCCGGATCACATCTCGAATCAACGTGCTCTCACCCGTCGAACGCCGCGCACCCGCTGATCCACACTGCCTCCGTCGTCCCGCCCTTCCCGTCCGCCAGCGCGCTCAGCCGCTCGAGCACCTCCCGATGCACCGGCACGGCCATGTCGATCTGGCCGAACGCGACGTACTTGCCGGTGAGCTTTGCGAGCTGAGCCGGGGACGAAGTGAGGGTGATGAAGAACTGCGCAGGCGGGATAGGCGTCATAGCAGCGGCCCGTCAGACGCCAGCAGACGCACACAGACTGGAACGGCGTAGGAACGCACCTGAGACGTGTTGGAGTTCTTCCCAGAGTTTGCCATGCCAACCGTGCCCGTCTGAAAGGGCGTCTTGAGGCCCTCCTTCTCGTCGTTGAACGCGCCGCCGTCTGCAGCGCACGCGTCAAGCGTCAGCTCTTCGAGTTTTCTCGTCGATGCTTCGCGTTGAGCGAGACACGCACAGATGCTCTCCCCTCCGCTCCCATCGCCGCGCGTGACGTCGCCCATCTGCGCGACGAACCCCTGCTCGACCCTGAACACCTTCCTGCCCACAGGCGAGCGGTAGCTCAGCGGCGCGTGCGGCGAGCGCTTCGACTTGTGCGCGGGCGGGTCGGCGGGGAGCGCGAGAAAGTTGGCAGTGGTCTTCTTGAGCCCGGAGGAGGAGGAGAGGGCGATGCGAAGGGTCGGGAGGGCGAGGGACGCCGGAGGGGCGAAGAGCAGCTGTGCGCCATCCTGCGAGCAGACCCAAGGACCATCGCGTCAACTCCAGCGGCCCTGCGGCGCGAAGGAGGCAGAGCAGACGCACAGGGTTGGGGTAGACGGCCTCCAGCGTCTCGCGCTGCACGTCGTCGAGCTCAGCGAGGTCTTGAGGCAGGCCGTACGACGCGCCGGACGTCCGAAGCCAGTCGACGAGCGCCTGGTGCCGCACGAGCGCTGCGTTGTACTGGTCCTCGTCCCCCGAGGACAAAGAGAGCTGGACCGCGGCGGGCATCGCACCTGTGCTCTCGAGTAGACTTTGAAGCGCTGGTCGGTCGAGGTAGGGGGAAGCGGTTGGGGTCAATTCGGCCTGCGCCTGCGCACTGACGGGAGGAACGATCGAGTGCGTCCGTCCCTGCTCAGCAGCATGCCCACATTGGGTGTGTCACCATGTCGAGCGACACCCTGCTTCGCTCTTGCCGTGTGCCTGCAGGGCAGTGGCATGCTAGAGCGCCTCGAGCTCCTCTCGGAATGGGTCCAGCGGCCTGATGCTCAGCCTCCCCCCTGCGGCTCCCTTCCCCTTCTTCCCCGCGCCCTGCCCGCCCGTCCAGCGCTTCTCCAGCTCCCTCCACGCGCGGCCGACGCTCGCGCCCCACGCGCACACCTCGACGTCCCACCCTCGCCTCAGCGCAAGCTCGGCGATCCCTGCGAACCCCAGGGGGTTGAGGTGCGAGCCCGCGCTGTCGCCCGTTGCGAGGACGAGCGTTGCCGGCGGGTAGAGGGAGATGGCGAGCAGGATCTTGAGCTGCAGGAGCCTGCGGACGGGGCGGAGAGCGAGCGCCAGTGTGAGTGCAGCTCGGCGGTCAGGTTGAAGGAGGGAGGACGGACTCGTCGACGGATTGCTCCTTCATCGACCCCTTCTCGCGCCGGTGCTGTCGCCTCCCGGCCCTCCCGCCCTCCGTCTCGTCCGCACTACTCCCTCCACTGCTCCCGCCCTTCCCGCTCGGCCCGACGTCCAGCGCAGCCCTGACGCGCTGCAGCAAGCACACGTCCCACCCGCGCACCTCGAGGTCGTCCAGCGGCTGCCAGAGCGGGCTCGACCCGACGAGCGCGAGCGTCAGCGCCCGCCGGCCGCGGGCGAGCACGAGCGCGAGCGCGAGGTGCGACAGCCGCTGGCGCACGCCCGATGGGAGGGCGTACGTCTTGTCCGACAAGAGGTCGGTCTGCGACGTGAGCCCCACAAGGATGTTCGAGTGGTCAACGAAGACGTGCACCGATCTTTGCGCACTTGCTGCCGCCGCCGCCGCCGTCGACGTCGCACACTGCGCCGCAAGCCTCTGATCCTGCAGCTCATCAACCAGCGTCTTCGGCACACCGTGCTCGAGGTGATTGCGTTCGAGTTCCACAGCAGCCGCCACGCCGTCGACGTCCGCCGGGAACAGGCGCGCAAGCTTATCCTCCACCGCCCGCAGCTGGAGCAGCGTGCCCTGCGCGAGCGAGAGCGTTTTGTCCTTTGCCGGCGGGGCCGCTGGGCGGCGCGGAGTGAGGAGGTCCGCGAACGAAGGCAGGGTGGCGAGGACGTTGTGCGCCAACGGCTTCTGGCGCCGGGTGGGCCGGGTCCGCCCGCGCTTCGCCGTCGAGCGAGGGTCGCCCGCGTCCGACGCGCCGTCGTCCGAGGAAGACCCCGCCCCCGTCGCCGCTCCTGGCAAGCTGAACGACACCGGCGGCCGCTGGTGCGCCGCCTGCCGCGCCTCGAGCTGCGCGAGCTCCGCGCGGAGGTACTCGAACAGCAGAGGGAAGGCGCCGAGCCCGCGAGCTGACGGCGTCGTGGACGGTGACTTGAGCGAATGGATGTCCCGAGGGACGGCACGTGGCGTCCGGGGCGGGGCGAGGTCGTCCGACTCGCTCTCGGACGTCGCGATGGCCGTGCGCAAGGCAGCCGTCGATGATGAAGGCCTGCCTCTGGGCGGCCGCCGCTCATAGCGCGCGGCGTTGGTGCTGGCCTCCCGCGCAGCGTCGCCCCACAGCTGGCCGGTGACCTTCCGTGGGTAATCGACAGCTTCTAGCACGGGCGCTGCTGCTGTTGTTGCTGGAGGGCGGAGGGGGTGCGTTGCAGCGGCATCGGCGCGCAGCGGCTGATGGATCGGCTCGAAGGACGTCGTGATGGCGGATGATGCGATGAAGGGGCTCGTGAAGGGAACGAACTAGGCTGAAGCGCTCGTGCTGTCGAACCGAGATAGAAGTTGGGTTTGAGGGCTTGAGGTGTTGCAGGCGACTTGAGCAGCAGCAGATCGGGGAGGATGGCCGAGTGGCGAATCTAACCATCGCCCAGCAGCCGGCGGTCAGCAACATCGACCTCTGGTCGACGCAACGATGTGGAGACGTACACAAGGAAGAGTACAGGCTGACACAAGCAGGATCGAGGGTGAACGAGAGAGGCTGGGTGATGGTTGGACGAACTTCGTTGGTGCGAGTTCTCTTCCGAACCCTTGCGGTGCACTTCTGCTCGGACCAGCCAAGAGACCCAACGCCTTCGGCTCACGAACGCAGACTCGCGAGGTCTGGTCATGTATCGTGTCACAGCGATGGGTACAAGGTCGACAGAGGCGGGGTGGTACAGCGCGCAGCGAGCGCAGTCGTGAGAGCGGTCCAGCAAACGAGATCGACGGTCCTTTACTTACCGCCGCCGCCCATCGCGTTCGCCCCGAGCGTCGCGAACACCTTGGCCGCTAGTGCGCGCAAGATCTGCATCGTCCGGTTTGAGGTCAGTGTACGGCGAGGGGAGGGAAGGGTCGGAGGGGACGGACCTCAGCCTTGCGGTCGGAGCCGAGCGACATGAAGACCTCGCCGACGGCCTTGCCCTTCGCGTCTCGGATCGCGCCCAGACGGTTTCCGGCGAAGGCTGCGTATCCGGAGCCGAAGCAGCTGTCAGTGGTTGGTCGGCAGGGACGCAAGACGGCTGCTACCGCCGTGCTCAGGAGGCGACGCACCACCCGCAACTGCGCCCGGCAGGTTGCCTACGATGAAGCCGCACGCTGCACCCCCCGCACCGCCAACCAGACTCCACACCTTGCCATGCTGCTCGCGCCCGACCTCAGGCTCGAGCAGGTCGGCGAACACGCTCGTGAACGTCGCCTCGGCGTCGGCGTGCCCGTCCGCACCCCCGGCGCCGGTCGCTGCGCCGAAGAGGTTGGAGAAGAAGCTCGACGTGCTGGACGCGGAGGGTGGCGGGGCAGAGGAGAAGGACGGCTCGGCGTCCGGGTCGTCCGGGAAGGACGACGGGAAGGACGAGTTCGACGCGGCGTGCAGGTCGTACTCGCGCCTGCGGACGGGGTCCGAGAGCGTGTAGTAGGCATCGGCGACGACCTGGAAGCGGGCCGTCGAGCGCGCACGCTCGGCCTCGGTGGCGGTGGGCCTGTACGATGAGCGCGTGGGTCAGAGCAGCTCGGGAGGGAAGTGAAGGCAGGTGAGCGCCGCACGGCAGTCGGTCGGGGTGGCAGCGCAGCGACTCCTTCTTGTAGGCCGTCTTGATCTCGTCACTGGCCGAGGGACGAGGGGGTCAGCCGCAGCCTAAGGACCCTGGAGTGTGGGGGGGGGGGGGGGGGCAGCAGGAAAGGGGACGCACAAGGACGCCGTCTTGGGGACGCTGAGGATGGCGTAGTACTGGCGGGCGGGGGAGGGGTGAGTGCTGGCTGGAGCTGGAACGAGGACGTGACCTGGGGACGCACGTTGGGGACGGCCATGGCAGCTGAGCTGGGGTGGGTGTGGGCCGCGGAGACAGGCGACAGCGACAGGCGGCGTCAATTGGCTGCGGACCCGAGCGAGCGGCGATGACGCGCCCTGTAGCTGGGATGTTGTTGCAACTCCGCCCTGTTCTCTCTGCGCCCTCTGCCCCCGGACCCCTGGTGCCTGCCAGCCAGCCCCCCGCCATAAGCCAGCCAGCCAGCCATGACCTTGCACGCCCCAGATGACGCCGAGACCCGCCTCACCTGTCCCGTCCCTCCGTCGCTGCTCCTGCACGCACCCCCTCCGCCCGCCCGTGCTGACCCACCGCTGTCCCTCCCTCCCTCCCTCCCTCCCTCGCCCGCAGACATCAACGTCGGCCTCGCCTTTGGTTTCATCGCGTTCGACGCGGTGCTGTCGCTCGCCCTCGGCCTCGGCGTCGGCACGTCGCTCGTCATCTCGGCCGTGCGCTGCATCGTCCAGCTCTCGGTCATGAGCCTCATCCTCGACCGCATCTTCCAGGCCAACAACATCTGGGGCGTCGTCGGCATCGCCCGTGCGTCCCGTCCATACCCTCGACGCCCTGGCGCCTTGTCCGGTAGGGATCAGCGCTGACGCTTGACCGTCTCTGCCTGGGCCTCCCGCGTCCGCTTTGCGCGTCCTCAGTGCTGCTCAACCTCCTCGCGGCCTTCGAGGCCGTCTACAACAAGTCGAAGCGCCGCTTCTCCAACATGTTCCCGTACATCCTGCTCAGCTTCGTGTGCGCGACGATCCCCGTCTCCATCGCCGGATCGGCCGTGATGCAGCGCTCGCCGATCTGGAAGCCGGACCAGTACGGTGCGCCCGAGCTCTCATCCTCCTCCCCAGTGCGAGTCCTGACGTGATGCTTTTTTTTTTCGCCATGGGTTCTGCTCAGTACCGGTGGTCGGCATGATCCTCGGCAACGCCATCAGCGCCATCGGCGTCGGCATGAACTTCATCCTCGTCCGTTCCCTCCTCGCAGGCTTTACGGCGCAGTCGAGCGCGAAGAACCCCTCCCTGACCTGCTGCGCGCTTCGTCCCCGCCCTTTTTGTCGAGCAGAAAGAGTTCTCGGAGAACAGGGACCGGATCGAGACGTACCTGGCCATGGTGCGTACCTGGTACCTGCTCGCTGGTGGTCAAAGGGCTGACAGGGTCCTCTTAGGGCGCCTCGCGGTCCGAGGCGTGCTTGCCTGTCGCTCGCGAGGCAGTCAAGCTTGCTCTGGTGCGCTCTTCTCTGCCCTCTCTTCCATACCAGGTCTCCGATCTGACGCTGCGCGCTCTCCCTCCAGCTCCCTACGCTGAACCAGATGTCGGTCGTCGGCCTCATCTCGATCCCGGGCCTGATGACGGGTGCCATCGTCGGCGGGTCGTCTGTCGACCAGGCTGCCAAGCTGCAGAGTGCGTCCCCCCTCTCCTCTCCTCTCCGCCGCAGGCTCGGTCCGACCGACGCTGACGCGGTGTGCAACCCCCCCCCCACCCCACCCCAGTGATCCTGCTCTTCATGATCACCGCCTCGTCCGCGCTCTCGACCCTCGCGGCGGGCGTCTTCTGCCTGACGACCGTCGTCGACGGCCAGCACCGCATCCGGCCCGACCGGATCGTCGCCGGCGGCGCTTTCGCGGGCGGGATCCGCAGCCTGGGAACCGGGGCGGTGAAGGGTGTGAGAAAGGTCGGGAGGAGGCTGAAGGGGAAGAGGGACGACTAGAGTGCTGCGCGCAGGGGGGGGGGGGGGGTGGACTTCTGCATGACCCCATCCTTGCTCGAGCGAAAGGAGCCTGAGCCGCCTCCAAACAGCCTCTTAAGCCCGGGTGACCGAAGGTGCTACAAGGAACTCGGTAAGGATGAGAGGAGGATGAGGAGGTGAAGTGGCCGCCGCCTGTCCATCCGTGCTCGGACCCCTGGCCTTGCTGCGCTTCGCCCGCCGACTAGCACCAGCCTCCAACCTCATCTTCCCTTCTCAACCCCCCCCCCCCCTCCTCAAGCTCCCTCGCAGCACAGCGATGCGCAGATCCTCACGCAGGTCGGCGGCCAAAGCCAACGAGAGCCTGTTGAGCAGTACGAAGGACGCGGGACGGAAGGGGGCGGGCGAGGTGGCCGAGCAGCAGGGGAAGGCGGGAGCGTCGACGTCTGTAGAGATGGTCAACGACGGTGCGTCCTTTGACCCTCTCTTCGGCCCGCCTCCCAGGCCTGCTGACTGAAGACAACTACACTGCTCGTAGACGGGGCCGCGAAGGAGGAGACGAAGCCGGTCGCCAAGCGCAAGAGGACGTCGGCGGCAAGCGCGGCCCCTGCGGCTGCTGGCGAGGGTCCGTACCCTCCCCTCTCCTTCTCTCTCCCTTCGACGGTAGCTGATCTGCCGCCGCTTCCACTTCAGACAAGGACGTGAGCTCGGAACCCGTGGCCAGGCCGGAGCTCAAGAAGGGGAGGAAGGACAAGAAGTCGGCCGACGAGGAGCCCGTGCCTGCGGACGACGCGTCGGCGGTCGTTGCGATGGACGAGAACGCCCACGCCGACGGAAGCCAGGGAGACGTCGAGCTGCCCGATACCGCCAGCGACTACTCTGACGAGGCTCCCGTCGCGAAGAAGAGCAAGAAGAAGGGCAAGAAGCTCACCAAGAAGGCACGCGCGCGCAGTCCCGGCTTGAAGCGGCTGATGCTGACCCTCTCCCCTTTCTGTTCGCAGGTCGTCACTTGGAAGGAGCTCAGCAAGCAGTCGAACGTCAGCTTCGGCCAGTTTCCGGTCGAGGTCATGGACCTGATTGTCAGCGTCGACTCGGCACTCGACGTGCGTCCGACGCGGCTGCGCAGCCATTCTTTGCAGCTCCTCCCTTCGGCTGACTCTCCTTACGTCTGGCTGCAGCTACGCGACCACCTCGCGCTCGCCGCGACGTGTCGTTTCTTCCGCGCGTGCTACACGGACCTCGTCTGGCAGGTGGGTTCGGTCTCCTCGTCCCTTGCAGTTCGCGCTGCTGAGCTAGAGGGCGTCTGTAGACCCTGTTTGCGGCCCACCTCCCGGACGTGGTCGGCCCGAGCAGCGCTATGAGGGTTGACTATACGGTCGCTTACTCAAGGGACATGTACGGGCGGTTCGTCCTGCTCCGGACCTTCATGTGCGCTCGAGCTGACCCAAAGAACTTGCTCCTCAAGTGACATCAAGGACGATCCCCTGTCTTTGGCATCCTACGTCTACGGCCCGGACAGGCGCGGACTGAAGCTGTACCCCCAGCGTCACATCGGCCCGTTCGACAACTCGTGGCGGTTCGCGCGGCGCATCTTCAGCCGCGGCATCCAGTACCCCGACGGCTCGCCGGGGGCGGCGAGGTGGGGCTTGACGGAGGCAGAGTGGGACGCAGGCGCGAAAGAGAGGGACAAGCTCGCTCAGGAGACGATCGAGGCTGTCACAGCGGACAAGAACCTCAAGGATCGCGTGACGCACCTGTGGGCGCAGCGCAAGGTCGTGATGCTGCCTGAAGTCTTTGAGCCGGCCCTCTTCCGCGACTTCACGCCCGAGGAAGAGCAGTACGTCTCGTCCGTCCAATCTTCTGTGCTCTCTGCGATGGCGTACAGGCTGACCGCACTGCGAGCGCTCGTACACACAGGCGATACTCCTACATCCTGACCCCCGAGCCAACGGCGAAGGACGCAGCCTCGCCGATCCCTGCTTACGACCCTTGGCCCTCGGCCTGGAGGTGCGAGACTTCGTCTCTCACTCACCTCTTGAACGCGCTGGCTAAAGACCCAACCTTCCTTCCCTGTTACGCAGGGACCTTGTAGCGCAATGCGTCAACAAGCCGCTGCTCTCCAAGACGGACGCGAAGAAGCTGATGAAGGTCACCGGTAAGGAACATGTCTCTTCCTCTATCGATCAAGCGCACTTCTGATGTTATCTTCCTCCTTGGCTTTCGCTGTATCGGGCGGTGCTCTCGGCAGACCGCGAACTGCTCGCCATCCCACACATCAAGCCGAGCAGAGAGGACCGCTACGATGTCCACGCCAGCGACTTCGGCATGCCGTTGACCGGAGGCTACCGGTGCGTTATCGTTCTCCGTATCACTCCTCGACCCGGATCCGCCTGCTAACGAGCATCGCTCGTCCAACTTTGCCCCCCCTCCCCCTCCCCTGATTGTCTTAGGCTCGCAACTCTGCAGGCGCTGGCGCTGCGCGCGCACGGAGGAGCCGCTGGTCACGAGGAGCATGTGTACGTCCTACATCGGCTGCTTCGCTCAGTGCAGGGCGCTCGCTGACTTATTCTTCGCTCCCTGGACTCCTCGGCCCAACGCAACAGCAAGAAGCTCGCGGAGCGCGCCGCCAAGGCGCACGCGACGCGCGTCAGGAACGGCACGATCCAGCAGAAGAAGGCGCCCCGATTCAGCGGCCAGGGCGGCATCGCCGGGCTCGACGCGTACCTGAGCACGCTTGTGCCGGCGCAGCTCGAGCTGCTGCTCGACTGGTACGACGACGAGATGATGTTCGACGACATGTATGACGACTACTACTCGGACGGGCTCTACTCGGATGAGTATAGCCTCGACGACAGCGAGTACGGCTACGACGGCGACATGGAGGGGTGGGGCTGGTGAAGTCTGGCTCCTCCCTTCCATAAACCCCCACCTCCCGCCGGCGCCGTAGCCCCGCTCTCGCTTGAGACCGACCTTTCTCTTTTGTAACGACCGCTTGTCTGAATCCATGCGCCCTCCCCTTTCGCCCACAAGGATGGGCCGGTGAAGGAGAGAGGGCAAGCTGCGCCGGCGCATGGTCGCCAGGTTCGCACGCTCGAGGCCGCCCGCGCAGTCCAAATTCTGCTGCTGCCGCGCGCGCTGCGGTGCGGACGGACAGCGACGACACTCCTCCAGACCCTGCCCCCCCCCCCCCCCCTTAGAAGCCATGCCGTCCGACAAGCGCAAGCACACCGACGACGCCGACATGGCCGAGCCCCAGGTCGACGTCGACGCCATCGTCGACGGCGCCGAGCAGAAGAAGGGCGGTGGGAGCTCGACGCTGTTCGTGAGCAACCTGCCCTACTCGGGTCCGTCCCCCTTTCCCCTCTGGCCCGCTCGCCTGAGTAGAGCTCCTCCAGCACCTTGGCCGCTAGGCTGCTGGTCTGCCCTCACCGTCCTGGGCGAGCTAGCTGATCTCCTCACTCCTCGTTGCTCGTACCGCCGCTCAGCCACCTCGGTCGACCTCACGACCCACTTCTCCGACATCGGCCCCGTCCGGTCGTCCTTCGTCGTCCTCTCGTCGACGCCCAACCCGGCCGACCCGACCGGCGAGCCCATCAAGACGTCCAAGGGCGTCGGCTACGTCACCTTTGCGATGCGGTCCGACGCCGAGCGGGCGATTGCTGAGCTCGGCGGGCGCGGGTTCGGCGGCGGCAAGCGCAAGCTCGGCGTCGAGTGGGCCGACCGGAAGCGCGAGGAGGGCGAGGCGCCCATCGTGCGCGAGAAGAAGCGCAGGACGGCGGCGACGACGCAGGGTGCGATCCAGGTGGACGACGGCTACGGCCATGCGCCGGCTGGCTCGTCGTCCTCGTCGTCGGACCCTCAGGCGATCAAGACCATCGTCATCTCGAACCTCCCGGCCGGGCTCACCAAGGCAACGCTCTGGAAGAAGATCCGCAAGCTGTCGTACAACCTCTCGCCGGCGTCGCTGCGCTTCCCGCTCGAGAGCGCGGGCGACAAGGCGAGCACGACGGCCGAGGTCGTCTTCCCGACGCCCAAGGAGGCGATCGACAACGCCGAGCGCATGCACGCGAGCACGTACAAGGACGCGCTGCTGAGCGTCGTGCTCAAGAAGCGGCTGGAGAAGGTGGTGCATGTTGCCGGTGGTGAGGGTGCGGCTGGCGGAGAGGTCAGCAAGAGCGGGCGCATGATTGTTCGCAACCTGCCGTGGGACGTGCGTCGCGTCTACCTCCCCTCCCCTCCTCTTGCCCCATGCTGACGCTCAACGTGCTGTTGACAGACGACGGAAGCGACCCTGAACCGCATCTTCCTCCCCTACGGTCCGATCCACGCCATCACGCTCCCGCCGCCGGTCGTCAAGGAGGGCGCGAAGCCGCGCGCGCGTGGGTTCGCGTTCGTGCACATGCTCACGCGCAAGGACGCCGAGCGCGCGATGGAGGGCGTCAACGGGACGACGGTGTTTGGCGAGGACGCGGCCAAGGTCGGGGAGGTCGAGGAGAGGAAAGGTGGGAGAGAGGTCGCGGTCGACTGGGCGCTGAGCCGCGACAAGTGGGAGAAGGAGAAGGCTGAGGAGGCCGTCGCGGAGCCCGAGGGGGACGGGGTCGAAGAGGCTGCGGACAACGCGGATGAGGACGCAGAGGACGACGAGGAAGCCGCCGCTGACTCGGGCCAAGACGCCGAGATGGACGACGGCGTCATCCTCGCGCCCGCGTCGGACAGCGACGAGAGCGAAGAGGAGGAAGAGGCGACCGCGGCGCCCGCTCTGCCGCCGCCGTCCGAGCAGACGACGCTCTTCGTCCGCAACCTGTCGTTCGAGGTGACTGAGGACCAGCTGCGCACCCTGTTCGTCCTATCTTGTACTTGCACACCCTTTCTCGCACAGATAAGCTGACCTGTTGCGTGCCACATCAACAACTCCACTCACCAGCTTCCGCACTTTCGGCCCTCTCCGCTACGCACGCATCACGATGGACAAGGCGACCGGTCGTTCTCGCGGAACCGGCTTCGTCTGTTTCTGGAAGAAGGAGGACGCCGAGAAGGCGATCGAAGAGGCGAGCCTGCTCGCGGCCGAGACGGGCGGCAGCGGCGCTAACTCGATCCCGGTCAAGGATCGCTCGGCGGCCGCCAACCCGTTCACGCTGTCCAACTCTGTCCTGACGGCCGACCCGAGCTCGTCGCTCGCACAGAACATGACGCTCAATGGCCGTGTGCTTGACGTCAACTGGGCTGTTACGCGTGAGCAGGCTGGCGCACTCAAGGAGGAGAACGACCGGCGCAAGGAGAAGGTCGACAAGCGCAATACGTACCTCATGCGCGAAGGAGGTGTGTTCCTTCTTCACTCTCTCCGTTCTTCGCTTGCATGGAACTGACTTCGTTTGCGCCCTGCTCTGCGTGCCCAGTCATCTTCGCCAACACGCCCGCTGCGGCGACCCTGCACGCGGTTGAGCTCGAGAAGCGCCTTCAGTCGTTCAACTCGCGTAAAACGCTGCTGGCCTCCAACCCTTCGCTCTATATCTCGAAGACGCGTCTCTCGATCCGCCAGCTGCCGCTGTTCTGCACGGACCGCGTGCTCAAGCGCCTCGCCATCTACGCTGCCCGCCAGTTCGACAAGGAGGTCAAGGCCGGCGAGCGCGAGGGGCTTGATGACGACGAGCGCCGGGACGGCACGCTCTCGGCCGCCGTCGCCAAGAACGAGGGCAAGGAGAAGCGCAAGGGCAAGGCCGAGCGCGAGACGATCGTCGTTCAGGCCAAGGTCGTGCGCGCGTCAGACCGGGTCGACGCGCTGACGGGGCTCGGCAAGAGCAAAGGGTACGGCTTCCTCGAGCTGCGGTCGCACCAGGACGCGCTCAAGGTCCTGCGCTGGGCCAACAACAACCCCGAGGTTGAGACGCTCATGCGCGACTGGTTCGCGGCCGAGGTCAAGGACCTCGTCGAGCGCACCAAGAAGGCCGTCGACGAGGCCCGCCTCAAGGAGCTCACCGCCGGCTCCGGCGCACCCGCTGAGGAGACCAAGCCCAAGAAGCCGCGCAAGGGCAAGCAGCGCAAGGTTGAGGAGTCGGACGACGACGAGCTGCCCAAGGCTGCCGCTTCCAAGGTCGTCCCGCCCGGCCAGGAGGACCTCGTCGAGCTCGAGGCGCGTCTGAACCGGCTCAAGGACAAGCAGCGCGAGCTCGAGGGCCAGATGGCCGGCGGCAAGCAGATCGACATGAAGAAGACGCTCATCGTCGAGTTTTCGATCGAGAACGTCCAGGTCGTCCAGCGACGCATCAATCGCACGCCGCGCGAGGCCCGCGGACCCAAGCGCGAGCGCGACGACGAGGGCGAACGCGACGAGGGACGCCGAGGCGGCCGCGGCGGCAAGGGCGACAAGCGTCGGCGGACGCAGGAGGCGCCTGCTGAGAAGCCCGAGCCTGCAGCCCCGACGCCGGAGGATGCCGAGAAGAAGCGGCTCGGGCATCTCGTGGGCCGCAAGCGGGCGATGAAGAAGGGCAAGAAGTGATGCTAGATCCTGCGATGACTTGCTCATGATGGGGTCCTACTGTGCAAACAAGCCAAGACAAACAATGCTTCCGAGGATGGCCAAAGGCGAGGCGTGGGTGGAGGGCATAGGATGGGGCAAATGAAGCAGCAAGCAGCAGAGGTTATCGAGCAGGCCCAAGATGAAGGAGAAGCAGAAGGTGACACAAGTGAAGGAGGTACGAGCGACGAGCTAGCGATGCGAGCGATGCCGCTTGAGATGAGCGGATACAGCGATACAGATCAGGTGAAGGAGCGGAAGGGAAGCGAACGTAATGTCCTTATGCGCAGAGCAAGAGATCATGAAGGTTGACCAAAGCAAGAGAGGAAGATTCATTGGGCAGGAATCAGAAGCGATTGCCGGTGTAGCGTGTAGGAGGAGGAACGTCGAGGGTCATGCCGCTACTGCCACCGCCTCTGGCGGCAGGAGGGCCGTCCGCCGCGACAGCTTGGTTAAGGACGGAGCCCATCAACGCGTCGAGCCGAGTGTTGACCGAGAGCTCCGAGTCGCCGTGCGACGGCGCGTCCGAGAAGCGTGAGTCGGTGTCGCGGAATGTCGCCTCGGGCGGGGTAGGGTTTGGTCGCTTGATCGAGATCGACCGCTTGGGCATGTTGAGCGGCGCGTGCTGGACCGAGTTGGCCGAGAAGGAGGGCGAAAAGAACGAGGGCGATGTTGGTGCTGCGCCGGTGACGAACTGCAGCTGTCCCTGGTCGTGCCCGCGCGAAATCTCGCTGATGAGGTCGGCCACAGCCTTGTTTGTCGAGTAGAAGATCTGGAAGGAGAAAGAGGAGTCAGCCTCAGCCGCGGGGGCAGGCGTAGTCGAGCAGGCGCGCCTTCGTCTCCGGTCGGGGGCCACGCGCGGGACGGAACATGCTGCGCCTGTTGAGGTCAGGACCGTCGTATCGTTGTCCGCGGAACGTGAGCTGCACAGGCTCGTCGATGACGCTGGAAGGCGGCCGGTCCATCGACGATTCGACATCCGAGCGCATCTCCCATACGTCCTCGACATCCTCGATGTCGCGCAGGCCTTGGAGGACCGAGTAGAGCACGTCGCCGTTGCTCATCTCGAGGATCTCGATGGCTTGTCCGGGCTGGATGTGCGAGCCGGTCGTGGCCTCCTGCGACTGCCGGACGCCCTCGCGCCCTTCGCTGGCGTTGGCAATGGCGTCGGGGAAGTCTTCCACCTCCACCTCTTCCTCGTCTTCGACCTGGCCGTGGTAGAGGTCGAACAGGGAGGCGTTGGCCGACGAGTGACCCTCTCGAACGAAGGACGACTGCTCGCTGGGGGACAACGAGGCCTTGTGCGCGAGCGAGGGCTGGCGATCGAGTTGCGAGGCGGGAGGCAGCTCGGGCGCGGACCAAACAGGGGCGATGTCGCTGAGCCTCGTCCTGGCGGGTGACCGGGGGAAGCCTGCTTTCGACGGCGAGGGCAGCGAGTCGGTGTCGTCGGCAGGCGAAACCTGGAACGACAGCCGGCCGTTCTCCTTGGGCAGGATGACGGTGCGCCGCATGATTGACCCGCTCTTGGAAAGGCCGCTGGACTGGCTGAGAGCACTCTGCGCCGAGATGGACGGCGGGATCGTCTGACGCGGCGACGAAAAGGGCGGCTCCTCACGCGGCTCCTCGACGATGCTCTCAACGGCGAGGTAGCTGCGGGTCGAAGGCGCGCGGGTCATCGGCGGCGTCGCACCGGCGCGTGCGATCGACGTGTCGTGCGTTGGCGTCGAGCGTTGCGAGGCCGAGTTTGACCGGCGGAGGAGCGCGTCGACGTCCTGCGCGTCGATGCCGAGCTTGCTCGCCGCGTCGAACAGCGCGTGCACGGAGCTCGCGTGCGAGTGGCCAGACTTGAACGACGCAGACCGCTGCAGCTCCGCGGGCGAGTGTTGTCCGCTGAGCGGCGGCGACGGCCTGGTGTCCATCGAAGGGCCTGAGAACTGGCGCGTAGAGAGCAGAGGGGCAGTGTGCGAGTACGATGCGACGGCAGGAGAGCCGGCGAGGCGCCCGTCCGCAAAGGTTGCAACGTCGTCGAGCGTCTTGCGCGGGCGGAGACGGCCGAGGAACGTCTTCTTGCCGACTGACTCTGTCGGCATGCCCGCGGGCGAGACGGTCGCGGCACGCGAGGGCATCGGCGAGCGGTTCGGAAAGCGGACCGTGTCGTCGCGCTGCTCGGTCGGGCCGTCCCCAAGCTGGGGCGAGACGGGCCACGATGGCGGGATGCGCGACGTCGCGCCGTCGACTGTTGGACTTGGCGGCAAATCCGGTGTCCACGCCGCCTCCTTCGAGTTGTCCTTCGACTTGCGGCGGCCAGTGAGCGACCTGAAGCGCTGAGTCATGCTCTTCGAGCGCACGGGTCCGGCCGTCTCGGGCAGAGGTAGTGGTGGCGGCGGCGGCAGCATAATGGCAATGGCGCTCGCCTCGACCTTGGACGTGGACGAGATCAGATGCGGGTTGGAGATCGTTGGCTTGCCCTTCTTGAGCGACTTGCCCCGCGCGAGCTTGGACGAGACGGTGTGCGGCATCGACGGCGATTCTGCGAATGTAAGACCGGTGTCAGCTCTCAGTTGTGGAGATGCCGGCCAATGGACAAACTGTTCAGCGCGTTGTCCGCGGCGTCGACCTGCAAGCGAACGACCGTCAGCTTTTGACCGGTAAAGATTGCCGCATCGAGAATGATGCACCTTTGCGCGGAAGTCGTCCACAAAGCCAGCATCATGTACGGCACCCGGGGAAGCAGCAAACGGACTACGCGGTGGCGAGCGAGCGGCAGGCGGGGATGCGGCGGGCCCGTCCTGCGGCAGCGGGCTGGCGACGAGGCCGGCACCGGCATGTCCGACCGCGCTCGCCGACGACGGCTGTGTCCAGCTTGAGAGCTTCCCCGGGTAGGACTCGGGTGGACGCGAGCTGCCGGCGGAGCGCGACCCGTCCGCCGAGCCCGAGACGAGGTAGTGGCTGAGAACGTCGGTCGAGCTGCTGGACTCTGGGTCAAGGATCGCCGACGAGATGCGGTGGTTGGGGACGGTGGGCTGCGGCGGGGCGCTGTTTGGCGAGGGCGGCGAGGAGAGCGGGAGGGAGGGCGCCTTCGAGCTCCTGCTGCTGGGGATCTGCCACCCATTGCCAGTAGAAGTGAGGTCAGCGAGCGTCGATGAACGAGCGGGAGGAAGGTATGGACGCACAGACGAGCGTATCGAAAGCGCGCGCTGAACGTCCGATGCCTCAACGTGGTCTCCTCTTGAGCTGTCGGCTGCGCCCGCGTCGGCCTGTACCCGAAGCGTCGCCGTGCCCGACCCGCCATTCCCCACGAGCGCCCCCGTCTCGACCAACTTCATGTGCACCAGCGCCAGCTCCTTGATCCCCAACCCGCTCGCCGCAAGCAGCACTTGCTCCATACGGCTCGCGTCGTCGAGGCCGAGCTCAACGACCGACACGCCGTCAAGCGACTTTGTCTCGCTCAGCCCGTCGTCGCCAAGATACGTCGACGAGTGCGCGGTCGTCGATGAGTGGAAGCTTGAACGGAGCGACTCGGCGGACGGCTGCGAGCGAAGCAGGCTAACCATCTCGGGTGACGCCACGCTATCGCGCTCGGCGCTGCTGTCCGCCTCGATCGGCGCGGGAAGGGGCGCATCCGAGTCTGCCGAGTCGGGCTGCGAGTGCCACGACCGGCCGCCAGCGACGGATGGCTGGTGCGCAGGCGGATTCTGGTGGTGGTGCTGGTGCGAGTAGGCGAACGAGCTCGCGGACGACTGCGAGCCGTGGTGCCCGTGCAGCGCGCGCGAGGAAAAGGACGGCGTCGGCCCGCGGTGCGGCTCGTGCGGTGGCGGGTCGAACGCGGACGGCAGGCGGTGGGCGAAGGATGCTTCGTGCGAGTCAAGCAGCTCCTCGTGCTCGCCGTCGAGCGAGGACGGGCGGTTGTCCGATCGCTTGCTGGCGCCTGAGCGCTCCGAGTACGCCAACAAGGCATCAGGGGCGACCGAAGGCTTCTCTCCTCCCTCAAGGTGAAAATCGTGCGGCGTCTGCGGGCCTGGCACGTTGTTGAAGAAGAACGTGTCGCCCCCAGAGTCGCGCGTCCCGCGCAGCACGCGGCGCGAAGACGAGGGCGATTGCCGTTCCGCACCGTCGCCCGACGAGTGCGACGCCAAGCTGCTCTCGAGCGGCGATGCGAGGTACGCGCCGCCCGCCTGCTGATGGTCCGACACGAGCAGCGGGCTCGCGTGCGAGCTGTCGGACGACCCGCCCGGCGCGCCCCGCTGCTGCAGCGGCCAGTCGAGCTCGGGTGGGCTCAAAAGCACCGGCGGCGTGGGGAGCTTCGGGTAGTGCGACTCGGCCGAAGGCGGCAGGGCGCGGTCCGTCAGGTCTTCAGAGAGGGACGTGCGCTGGGCGGAGGACAGCGGAGGGGAGGCGGCCGACGGGAAAGCGCCGTTCTGGGCCGCCAGGTTGCTCGCCGACGATAGAGAGCGGTTGCGCAGCGGTCGCGGGCCAGGGATGTACGATGATGACGACGGGACACGCTTCGCCGGCCCCGGCATGGGCGGCAGGGGCAGCTCCTGCTCCTCAAGCTCCTCGTCGGCATCTTCCTCCCCGTTCGGCTCGAGCACGGTTGCTAGCGCGCGCTCCGTAAAAGACGAGCGGGAACTCGACGACGGCAGTTGTGGCGAGGCAGACGTCGAGGCCGAACTCGCGCTGGTGGCCGACGCCGACCGCGCATCGGCGGCGGATGGCGCAGCGTCGTAGAACGCGCCCTCAAGGAAGGTGAGCGTCTGACTCACACGCTTCACCTGCGCCGGCGAGAGTGCATCGAGCAGCGACTTGCGCTTTGACCGGTCCTGGCCACCCGACGGCTCCGGCGGGAAGGGCTTGCTCGAGGAGGGGCCGGCGTCAGGCGATGGCAGGTCCTGCAAGGACGCAAACTCAACAGTCGAGTCGGGCTCCGAAAGCAGGCTGGTGGACGACGCCGAGGTTGTCATGAACGGTTGCTCCGGCTGAGGCGACTCCGGCGTGGGCTCAAGCGGCGTCTTGCTCTCGCCCCTCCTCGGTACCGGGTGTGAACCCATGGCTGCGTCGCCGTCGGCGGCGGCAGCGGCGTCAAGGTTCTTCTTGCTCGCACTCCGCTTTGCTTTGCGGATGTACTCTGCCTCGTTCAAGAGGCCGCCGAAGAACTGGGACCCCACCGTTGCCGAGGCCATGCTCGTCGGCGAGTCAGGCTGGAGGTCGGTCTTTGATCCGCTGGCCAGCGTCGGGGACCGCACAGAGTCGTCGGACGACGGCCCACTCGACGAGCCGGGAGTCGACGCCTGGTCCTCGCGCAGCTGCTGCAGCTCGCGCACGACGAGGTCCTCCTCGTCGAGGCTGAGGATCGGCTGCTTGCTCGCCAGCCGCAGCTGCGCGAGCTTGCTCTTGATCGCCGACGGGTCCTCAGTTCGTGCGAGCAGGCTGAAACGTTTGCCCAGACTGCACGCAAGCGAAAGAAGAGTCGCGGCAGCGGGTGGTCAGCGCGCACGAGGCAAGTTCGGAAGGGCGCGAGCGCGCGCGCGAGTGAGGAGGCACGCACTCGGGTAAGATGCGCGACGACCGGAAGTCGGGCGATGGCAGCTTGAAGTCGAGGGACGGCACAGAGGGCGGCGGGCGAAACGGGTCTGCCTCAATGCTTGTCGCCTGAGGAGGGACAGCAGCCTTGGTCGACGACTTCTTCCTGCAAAGGCGAAGCCGCAGGGCGAGGTGACATCAGAGCCTCAGCTCAGCGTCAGTCCTGGTCGGCCTGCCAGCGAGCGAGGGGACGCACCTGAAGCGCGCCTTCATTCCTTGTGCGCGACGAGAGTGCTCTGGGAGGCGAAAGGAAGGCCGGGAAGGGTTGGACGAGGTCCGGTGCTTGGGGCGTCGACGGCCTCCTTCCGAGAGAAGGGGGGTTGCTGCGGGCAGGGAGGGGGCTTTGCACGGCGGCGAGCGTTGCTTCTCGAACGGCTGGGCGGCGGCGAGGATGGGGTCCCCGGCCAGGCGGGACAGTGGTGGGCAGGTGGGTCGGGGGAGGGGTGCTGGCTGTCGGTACGACGGCTGCTGCGAAGGGTCGTCGTCGTCGTCGTCTTCCGGGCGGGGACGAAGGGAGGCGCGCCTGAGCCAAAACGGTCCTGCTTGCTGCCGTCGACCATCTCGCACACCCGGCATCTGGCACCATGTGGCTCTCGGACTCGCAGAGTACGTCTTGTCCTGTGTGCCAGCCGGAGCGGGGAGCTGACCTGACGGGGTGCGCTGCTTCGCAGAGATCGGCGTCGGCCTGACGGTGAGCTCATCCAGTCCAGCCTTGCTCGTCCTGGCCGAGCGACCGACGACCCCATGCTGACCCTTCTGACGCCGCCCTGCAGTCCGCAGGCGTCTTCTTCATGATGCTTGGCATCGTCCTCTTCTTCGACGGCGTCCTGCTCGCGATGGGCAACGTGAGTCGTCCTGGTCGCTCCTCAGGACCCTGTTGCGACAGACAGCTCGCTGAAACGTCGCCGGCCTCGCTCGCCCCCCGGCCGCCCGGCAGATCCTCTTCCTCGCCGGCCTGACGCTCATCATCGGTGCGCGCAAGACGGCGCTCTTCTTCTCGCGCAAGGAGAAGCTGCGCGGCAGCATCTGCTTCTTCGCAGGCATCTGCCTCGTCTTCATCAAGGTGAGACGCCATCCTCCAGTCTACGCAGCAGCACATGACACTGACATCGCCGCGCTCGCAGTGGCCGTTCGTGGGCGTCTGCATCGAGGCATTCGGATTCCTCAACCTCTTCGGGTGCGTCCTTGTCGGTCTGTGACAGCCTGTGCGACTGTGAGCGCTGACAGCCGACGGGCCTTGCACGGCTGTAGCGACTTCTTCCCCGTTATCCTCAACTTCATGCGCCAACTGCCCGTCATCGGCACCTTCCTATCGCTTCCCTTCATCCGCCCGGTACGTCCGCCTCCCGTTGCGCCTGCAGGCAAGAGCTGACCTCGTCGGCTCCCACGCGCAGGTCGTGGACCGCATTGTCGGCGTCCGCTCGGCAGTCTGAGCTCCTGTCCCGACTCAACCCCCCCCCCTCCCCATGGCATGCACTTAGAGACGACGCAGTCTTTCGCGTCGTGTGCTTGCGCTGCAGGAAGGACAGCCGGAGATGCAGGCGTTTTCTGGGCGGGCAGGAGGGCTCACCGCAGATGTGTGGACGGTCGCCGAGTGCGCCCCTGTCTCCTCAGCAGCGCGCGCATCGTTGGCAAGGCCGCATGCGAGCTGTGAATGGGGGCTCGTAGCCTCTGGGAGAGTCCGCCAGAGCGGAGCAGTCAGTACACATGGGAGAGGGCTCTAGCTTTGAGACTCCGGCCCGGGTCTAAGAGGGCGCGCGGGGCAGGCGAGCTGGCTCCTGGCCGCCGTCGTCGACCCCCCCGCCGGAGAGGGGTGCGGCCCGCCTCCCACACAGGATGGAGGTGTATCCAGGCCGACTCCAAGCAGCGAGCGGCAAGCCAGGCGGCCTCAGTGCGTCGTCCTCCCTTTCTTCCTCGTGTCGTCTGGGGTCGGTGCTCATGTCCCTTCCCGCTTCCCTCCCGCCTCCTCCCCCCCCCCCCCTTCCCCCCGGTCTGCTTCCTCCTGCCCCTTCTTCCCTCCTCCGCCAGCTCGAGACAAAGAGCAGCTCAGTGTGCGCGCGCATTACGCCCAGCAGTGGCACGTCAAGTCCCCACCGTCGTTGGGGCACCTCAGCAGGCAAAGGAGCTTGGCCGCCGTCATCGGCCCCTCCTCAGACGCCTCCCCTCCCGTCCCTTTCGGACGCCGTTTCCCAGTCGCTCGCGCGGACGCCGTCTTCGTCCCCGGGGCACTGCCGTTGAGTTCTTTGCGGTGCGCTCACGTTTGGGCGCAGAAGCATCTCTCGAGGACCGGTGCGTTCCCTCTTGTCTGCTGCGCTCGGCCCTCATCTCATCCGCGTGCCGCACTGACCCTATTTCCCATCCCATTTTCCTCTTCTCCCCTTCCCCAGCTTTGTTGCGTTATTCCTCACCCCGTCGCCGCCAAGCGACCGTCTTTTGTCCTGCCTCTACTTTGAGGTGCGTCTTCTTCCGCCGCTGGATCCAGTCCTGCAATCGTGCTGACCGCCTGCGCTTTGGTTCCGCATCAGGTTGAGGACCCTGCGCCGACATCACGTTCGGCGGTTCCTGGACCCGTCGCAATCGCACGCGACGGCTCCTGCCCTGCTCCTCATGCAATGTGCGCTCTTCTCGCGTCTGGTTTTGCCCCTTGCTCGAACTGACAGTCTGCTCCTCGCGTCGCTGCAGGCTGAGGACACCCCGTTAGCGGTTGTTAGCCGCTCACGGGTACAACAGAACCCACAAAGCCTTACGTCGTGCGTCGTGCTTCCTCTGACATCCAGCTGCCTCTGGCTGACCTTGCCTCCTTCTGTCAGCCGGCCAGCTGCTCAAGCTCGCCAACCTGCTGTCCTCTCCTACGCTCCGTCTTTGTAGCGGGGCGGGAGACAATTGTCGATCGGCCTTTGTGCCGATGACTGGCGGGAGCGAAGATCTGAAGCTAGTGCGCCTCTCCTTCTTTTTTCACGTCCCCATACTCTCGGTCTGACGCTGACCTTTGGCACGTCTTTTGCTCTCGCGCGGCGCAGGTGCCGGCCGCGAAAAAGGAATGCGGGCCATCAGAAAACAAAATAACCTCCACACCTCCGCCTCCCCCCTCTCGCAAGAGAGTGCTTATCTCCATGCCGCTTCCCCCCCAACCCTTCGTACGCATCTTTGTCCGATGCGAGCCAGCGAACGCTTCAGCAAGCATGTTCGGTCTGAACTCGAAGGCGTCTTTCGTCCATCTGATCCTTCTCCAATTGGCGGCCGACGCCTCTTCCCAGTCTCTCCCGAGCTAGCGAAACGTCCCCACCCGCGAGCCTCACTTGTCGCCCTCCCAGCCCGGCGCGGCGCTCTCGAACTCTGCGACCTCCTCTGCGGTCCACGGCGGAAAGTCGGGCTGGAAGACGGCGAGCTGCTCCTTCTGGCGCGAGTCCTTGGACGAGGTGCTGTTCGGCGGGCGGAGGAAGGTCAGTCGACGAGTGCCGTGAGGGAAGGAGAGCAGGAGGGGACAGACGTGACGGCGACGATGTCCTTCGTCCTCAGCCTGCGGATCAGCACGTCAGAGGACAGCGTCAATCTATCGTCCTCTGCACACGCCCTGAATGCAGCGCCCGGACCAGAAGGCGGCGCCCGCACGCACCAGTCCAAGATCGCCTGCCCGACCTCGCTCCCCAGCCGCTTGGCCACCTTCTCCGCGACGGGCACGGCCTTCCCGCCCGGCAGGCGCGTGAGCGGCGTCAGCGCCGAGTAGGCCTCGAGCACGATGCCGTGCGTCTTGCAGAGGGCGACGAGCGGGGCGGAGGCGAGCGCGTTGTACGCGTGGTAGCGGATCTGTACGGCGAAACGGGAGAGTGGACGGTGAGCAGCCGATGGCAGGTCAGAAAGGAAGGGAATGGCCTACCTGGTTCACAGCGGGGACGACCTTGGCAGCAGCCAGCAATTCGGTGAGCTCCTCGACGCCGAAGTTGCTGACGCCGATCTGCATGCAGTCGAGACGTCCAAGGCATCACCGGTGTCAACGGTGTCGGGCAGCACGAGCGGGCTGCAGACTCAGGGACGACGGGGTACGCACCGACTTGACGAGCCCCTCCTCCTGTAGCTTCTCAAACTCGCGCCAAACGTGAGCAATGCCATCGCGAGCGGCAGCCTTGGGGAAGTGGATGAGGTAGAGGTCTGCGGAGCAAGGAAGGTCAGCAGGCTCCTAGGCTGCGCTGGTGGGGCGCTGACACACCGACGTAGTCGACGCCGAGCTGGAAGACGAGCGATGACGAGAGGCGTGAGCTTCATGGCGCGTTGCAGCGGTCGGGCTGGAAGGGAGGACAGCGTACCTTCCTGATACTCTTGTCAAAGGCGGCCCGCACGTCGTCGCCGGCCTCGTACAGCTCCCCATCAAACTTGGTTGTAATGTAGAGTTCCTCGCGCTTCAGACCGGACTGGGCGATGGCGGTGCCGACGTGCTGCTCGTTGTCGTAGATGGCGGCGTTGTCGATGTGTCGGTAGCCGTTCTTGAACGCGAGGAGGACGTCGCCGGTCGCGTTCTTCTGGTACAGGGCGCTTCCGACGCCGAAAGCAGGGCTACAGGAGCGTACGCCCGTCGTAAGAAGTCAGGCCTCAGGATCAGTGGTTCGGCTGTCGCGAAGGCAGGAGGCGCACCTCGGGATGAAGCGCCCGTCGTTGAGGGCGTAGAGGACGTGGCCTGGGTAGGACGGCTGCTGCTGCTGCATGGGCTTGGACGAGAGGATGCTCTGCGAGAGGGCGAGGAGCGGGGCGAGCGAGGGGATGTACATGACCTGCGGCGAGGGAGGAAAGGGTGAGGGGGAAAGAGACGTCGTTGGTCCGCGCGGGCTGAAGCCGGCGCAAGTGCCGTCGTCGCTCATCTCCGGCGCGGGCGATCAGCGCGACAAGACCAAAATAACAAAACTCGGGCGAGAGAGGATCTGGTCGCGCTAGCCTCCGACGCCGACCAGCCCTGCTATTCCTACCATCAAGGGGGTCCAGCTCGTCAAGTGAGAGTCGTTGAAACATCCCCAGTACGCTCCCTATCCCCATTATGGTCCACGTTGCCTCCGGTGCTCACCCCGCCTGCTTGTCGCCGGCGCTTGGCCCGATCCTCTTTCAGCCCACTCCCGCAACTGCAACACCCCGACCTCCACCTTTCTCCTCAGCCCCCCCCCCCCCCCCCCCCCCCCCCCCCCCCCCCCCCCCCCCCCCCCCCCCCCCCCCCCCCCCCCCCCCCCCCCCACCCCCCCCCCCCCCCCCCCTCCCCCCCCCCCCCCCCCCCCCCCCCCGTTCGCCATGTCCGACGACCAGCTCGCAGAGGCCGGCAGCAGCTCGACACGGCAGCTCACGTCAGCCGACTTTCCGTCGCTGCACTCGCTCGTGCAGGACTCGGGCGACACGACGCCGTTCAACTCGCCCAAGATCATGGCTAACCTGTCGCGTGCGTCGTGCCTGCGGCTTTTCGGACAAGTCATCTGGTCTAGCACTGACAGCTCCGTTCTTTGTGCCTGCAGTCAACGGCGAGGACGAGGAGATCGACGACCTGAAGCTGGTCACGAAAGAGGACGAGGAGGAGGCGCTGCGGCTCAAGGGCGAGGCGAACAAGGCCTTCGCAGGTGCGTCGTGCACAAAACCACTAGACGTTGTGCACCCGACAACGCTGACGATCTTGTACCGCGGGCAACAGCGAAGGACTTTGTGCTAGCAACTAAGCTCTACGGCGACGCCATAACGTTGAACCCTCGGGATCCGATCTTCGTGCGTCGAGCGCAGCTTCCCTTCAGTCGTTTCACTGACCCCCCCCCCCCTGCTCTGCGCGTCGCACAGTGGTCAAACCGCGCAATGTCCAAGATGAAGCTTGAGGAGTTTGGCGGCGCCGTATCGGACGCTAGTGGGTCCCCAACCAGCAGTCTGCGCAGGAGGGCGCTATGCTGACGCCTGCGCACGAATCTTCTGCATAGCCAAGGCCATTGAGCTTGACCCGCGCGCCGTCAAGGCTTACTACCGCCGTGCGCTGTCGTCGCTCGCGATCCTCAATACTAAGCCGGCCATCGCAGACCTCAAGATGGTGCTCTCGATTGAGCCGTCGAACGCGGCCGCGCGCGAGCAGCTCGTCGCAACACAGAAGCTCATGCGCAAGATCGAGTTCGAGAAGGCCATCTCGGTCGGCGACACGGAGAGTGCGAGCGCACGTTGTAGGCGCTTGATCGCCGACCATGCCTGCCCGCTCGACAAGGACTACACGGGGCCCTTGCCGCAGGCGCCGGCGGACGAGACGGGCAGCTGGACGCCGACGCCGGAGTTCGTGGAGGGCATGGTCGACTGGTTCAAGCAGGGCAAGACGCTGCCGAAGCGGCTCGTGTGGGAGATTGTCCTCGGGTGCTCGGCCCTGCTGCGTGCCGAGCCGAGCCTGGTGGATGTGACGGTCGACGAGGGGTGCACGGTCGACGTCATCGGCGACACGCACGGCCAGTTCTACGACCTGCTGCACCTCTTCAGCCTGACGGGCCCGCCCTCTCCGACGCACATGCTCCTGTTCAACGGCGACTTTGTCGACAGAGGTTCGTGGTCAGTCGAGGTTGCTCTCACGCTCTTTGCCTACAAGTGGCTCTACCCGAACCGCGTCTTCCTCAACCGCGGCAATCATGAGACGTCCGACATGAACAGTGCGTGGACGTTCCCATACTGGTGCACCGCATCGAGACCTGCTGACCGCGACCCTTCCCCCTCAGAGGTCTACGGTTTCGAGGGCGAGGTTAAACACAAGCACGGCGAGATCACCTGTACGTCCGCTTGCCCTGACATTCGAGCCCTTGCAACCTTTCCAACGTCTCTTGTCTCTGTGCGCAGACCAACTCTTCTCAGATGTCTTCACGGCACTCCCGCTCGGCACGCTCGTCACCGCCTCCCGCCCGCCGCGGTCGCTCGATTCGCTCTCGCCCAAGTCGCCGCCGACCAAGGCAATCCTCTCGCCGTCCGGCCGCAAGCGCTACCTCGTCGTCCACGGCGGCCTGTCGTCCAAGGACGACATGACGCTCGACGACATCCGCAAGATCCAGCGCTTCGGCAAGCAGCCCGGCAACGACGGGCTCATGATGGAACTGTTGTGGACGGATCCGCAGGACCAGCCTGGGCGCGGACCGAGCAAGCGCGGCGTCGGTGTTGGGTTCGGGCCCGACGTCACGAAGCGATGGTGCGAGGCTAACGGGAGTGCGTCCAGTCCTTCCATCTGGCCCTTCATCCCCAGCGGACTGACTTTCGCCTGTTGCTTGCGTTGCAGTCACCGCCGTCTTTCGTTCGCACGAGGTGCGCCAAGAAGGCTACAGCGTCGAACACGACGGCCTGTGCGTCACCGTTTTCTCGGCGCCCAACTACGTCGACCAGACGGGCAACAAGGCGGCGTTCGTCCGGGTTGATGACGCTGGTGAGGCAGCCTTCACCGCGTTCGGCTCGAGCCCCCATCCGCCCATGCGGTACGTTTTTTGCGCCCTCTCGTCAGCACAGAGCTTCTCCTGACACTCATTTTCCGCAGACCGATGGCCTACTCATCAGGGTTCAACGGCCTCATGTAGTCCAAGGATCAATGAAACCTGAAAGAAGGAGCTCTAGGCATAGTGACAGCTGATCGTGCAACTATCAATCACTAACCGTGGCTCCTTGAGCACGCTCAGGGCTTCAGCATGAACATATGATCGGCGTTCCCTCCTCTTGCGCCCGCTTCCCACCCCTCAGCCGTCTTTATCGCCTCGAGGTTCTAGACCGACTTCCTCTTCGCATTGGCTTGTCGTCCGCCATCCGGGGGAGAAAGGGGTTGTCAATTCTTGCTTCCCATTAAGCAAAGGTCCTCAGCCACGCCTTGGGCACAGGGCCAGCAAGAAAAGCGAGAGTGCAAGCGAACTTCATGCGCAAGGACTTCCTCCTTCGCAGCACGTGCGGAGCGCGCCGTTGTCTGTCCCGCGCTTCCCCTCGTGAGTACTGTAGTCGGCCGCGTGGCCTGCGACCTTCGCGGCGAACTCGAGCTCAGCCGAGGCGGCAGAGAAGGGTTGAACGGAAAGAGGGCCAAAAAGTGAGACCCTTGCCCGGGTCGAACGGACGGCCTTGAGATTTGGAATCTCACGCTCTACCACTGAGCTAAAGGGTCAGATGCTTAACAGTTATGTATAATTGTGTATGTTCTTTACAAGTCTAAAAATCAGGGTCAATGCGCTGCCTGCTTCGACTGACGCCGAGGTGCTGCATCTTCTCATCCATCGCAAGGTCTCTGTCTTTAACGACTCAGCGTCACACCCTGAGCATGCTCTACGTTCAGTTTGACTACGGCGGGCATCAATCGTAGTACAGGAAAGATGCGCAAACAGGTGTAGCTGAATGTCGACGACCGACCGCCAACGGCATGGTCTGCTGGGGACTTCTGGATGCAGAACGCCTTCTCGCGCGCGTCCAAGCAGCCCCTTATGCGTATGCCGTTGCTTTTGCAACCTACTGAGCGGCACGAACGACGAGGCGAAGCGAGGGCGGGCATGAGCTTGGGGAGGTCGAAAAGGGAAGGAAGAGGGAGAGAGAAGGGCGACGACGGACCGCGCGCCCTTGCTGACCGGTCGCGCGCCGGTGACGAGGAGGGTGCGCTGCAGAGGGGAGTGGGCGAGGATGGCCGATGACCGACCCAAGGCGGGCTGCCTCACCCGTTTCCAAAGCACCCAACGGACCTCGCGCGCGCGGGGGCTGCCTCGCCTTGCCACGTGGCAAGGAAAGAGAGCGGGCGACCTCCGGGTGGATGTCTACCGGCCAGCGGCTCGGCTGAGATAGGGAGGTGGGTTAGCGTCGGGCAGGTGAGCGGTCAGCTTGAGGGCGATGGCTCGCCCCCCCCCCCCCCCCCCCCCCCCCCCCCCCCCCCCCCCCCCCCCCCCCCCCCCCCCCCCACCCACCCCCACCACAAAAAACCAAAAACATACCCCCC
>MVAM01000007.1:0-136505 GCA_014825675.1 Cystofilobasidium ferigula | reverse complement strand
GGGTGGAGTTTTACCGGCGGGGGGGCGGGCGGAGGAAGGGGGGTGGGTTAGGGGCGGGGAGGTGAGCGGTCAGTTTGAGGGGGATGGCTCCCCCCCCCCCCCCCCCCCTCCCCTCGCCTTGACCCCCACCCGCCTCAGTGCCGCTCAAGCACACAGCTCTCAAGAAATCCCACATAGCGATACCCTACACCCAAGCGTCGCCGTCCGCAGCAGGCGTATACCCTGCTGCCGGCGCAGGGGGCGCGTCCGCCTCCCCGGAGGGCGGGGGCGAGGGAAGCGGCAGCGGCGGCGGCGAGCGCTGGCCGCGCGGGACGAACGCCGGCTGCTTTGCGAGGTGCAGCGGCAGCGGCGCGAAGGACGCAGATGACGACGGCGGCTGGTGGGGCGGCGGCGGTGGCGGGAGGGGTTGGTAAGCCTGCTGGTGGTGGTGGTGGTGCGAGAGACCGTGGTAAGGATAGCCGTAGGCCGTCGGAGGGGCCGCATACATCCCCTGCTGCTGCAGCATCGGCGGCGACGGCGGCGGGAGCTGCGGGCGCGGGTGTTGCTGTGCGAGGTACGGGTTGGCGGGCGCGGGGTGGTGATGCTGGGGGTAGGCATGTGGCGGTGGAGGATAGAAAGGGCTGTATGCCCCCGTCGGCGGCGCTGCGGGCGACGCATCGTACGCCGCAGATGCGAGGGCTGGGGGAGGTGTGGAGAAGGTATGCGGAGGTGGCACGAGGTGGGAAAGCGGGGCATGGAGGTCGGCCGCTGCCGAGAGAGGAGGGGGAGGGTGAGGGTAGGCGTACGCGCCAGCCGCGGACGGGCCGGCGTAGTACTCTTCTGCCGCCGACGGCTTCCCAGCGTGCGGCGGCTGGGCCCACTGCGCTTGCGCTGGCGGCGGCGGGCCTGCCCCCGACGTCGGGTACGCCCAGACGAAGCTCTGTCCGGTGACAGGGTCGACGTAGACCGCACCGGGGGCGGAGCCGTCGACGACATACCCCGGCGGGAGGGCGAGCCGGACATGTGCGAGCATGTCGGCCTGTTGTTGCTGCTGTTGCTGTTGCTGAGCGTGCAGGAAGGGATCAAGCGCAGACGGAGGCACGCCGACCGCGGCGGGGACGACGGAAGGAGGGCGCGACAGGCCGCTACCGGCGAGCAGCAGCGGGGCAAGCGACGCGCGCACCGGTTCGGGTGAGACGATGCGGAGCGGCGTGCCCCGCCGCTGGCCGTCCTGCGGCGGGCCCGTCGACGACGACGACGACGCGGCTGAGGCCGGGCGCGCGGAGACGCGCGGGAGCTTGACGACGACGTCCTCCCTCCTGAGCGGCGAGGGCGACCGCGCGCGCCCCTGCTGGCCCCTCGGCGGATGCAGGTGGGATGAACGAAGGAAGCCGTCTGGGCGGTAGCCGGTGATCACGCGTGGGCCTTTGAGCTTGGCCGGTGGCGGCGGCGGTGGAGGGGGCACGGAGGATGACGAGGCGGAGGCAGGGGCAGCCGGCGAGGGGAGCGCAACGTGCACGACGCCCTTGGACCAAACGAGCGTCCGCCCGCCCGCCGGCGCCGGCGCCGGCGCTGTCGGCGCCAGCGGCGGACTCGGACGCGCGAGCGCGGGCCGCGCACCCTCCTCAGCGGCGTCCGGGAGAGCAGCAGCAGCAGCAGCGGCGGCAGCGACGGCGCGTTCGAGCGCCTTGCGCGCCTTGGTTCGCGCGGCCTTCTCACGCTTCCTACGCTTGCGCTCGTCCTCTGCGCTCACCAGCCCGCCGCCTCCCGTCTCGTCCTCCGCGTCGTCGTCGTCGTCGGGGCCAGGCGTCTCGGGCGGCGTCCGAGGCTCCGACCCGCCCGTCGTCGTGCTCGCAGGGCCCTCGGCACCGAGGGACGCCTCGAGCGCGGGGAGGAGCGGGTGGAGGGAGAGCGTGGGGAGGGACGGGCCGGTGGACGGCGGTGGGCGGTGCGGTACTGCTGGGGGAGGAGGGCGGGGGTCGAGCGGCGGTCCGGAGACTGAGCGAGCGCGCGGCGTGCACAAGGGCATGCAAAGTCGTCAGCACAGACCGGGGACAGCACCAGCCAGGGTGGGAACGGGAGGACCAGCAGAGGTGATGGGGACGTACGGCTCGTCGCGGGCGAACTTGTGCCGCTTCTCGCCACCTCGCGCACCTGGACGCGGACCTTGCCTTCCTTTCCAGCCCGCTCGTCCCTCCTGCCCCCGCCCTCCTCTGCTCGAGCAGGCACACGCCCGCCAGCAGCAGCATCGGTGGCAGCAGCGACGGCGGGCGAAGGGGCGGCGTGGACGAGCGCGACGCGCGCGCGCTCGCGACGGGCGGCGTTCTTGGCCCGCTTGCGCGCGCGGCGGGCGAGGTCGAGCTGGGCGGCGGCGGCCGAGGAGGAGGCGGCGGGTACGGGTGCCGGCGGCGAGGGCGGCCGGGCGGCGGGCATCTGGGCGAGGCGAGGTGCGGTGGGGTCGGAGGGGACGGGACGGGGGGGGTGGTGATCGGCCGCAGGCAGACACGCACTTTGGGCTTTGCTTAGCTAAGCGCAGAGGGGAGCCACGTCGCCGCCGGAGGGACGCGCCTTGTCGGACCCTTTTCCTCCCAACCTCCGACGGCGACCCTCCCGCCGGCCAACCTCCGACGGCGACCATCTCTCTCTCTCTCGCGGTTAACCTCCGACGGCGACCTGTCTCTCTCTCTCTCTCAGCCATGGTCTCCCAGGCGGCTCAGGACATCGTCGCAGGCACCGCAGGCGGCGTCGCCCAGGCCCGTCCCTCCGCCCGCCGTCCTCGCTCGCCGGCTGACCCCCGTGTCTGCCCTCTCGTCCGCCGCAGGTCCTCGTTCGTCCTCGGCTCACCCTGCCAGCGGCCCCCCCGCCGCCCCTTCCGTCCACGCGCTGACCGCGCCCTCTGCTGCTGACCCCCCCGACCACGCACGCACGCACCCAGGTTGGCCAGCCGTTCGACCTCGTCAAAGTCGTCCGTCCCCCTCCTCACCTCACCTCTCCCCTCCCTCCTTCCCCCCCTGCGTCGACAGACGGGCACTCCGCTGACCCTCTTTCTTCTTACCCTCGCTTCGCTCGTGACAGCGCATGCAAACCGCCCCGCCGGGGACGTACGCGAGCACCATGAGCTGCGTGACGGGCGTGCTCAAGAACGAAGGCCCGCTCGCGTTCTACAAGGTGCGGGGCTCGATCGCGCGCGTGCGAGACAGAGAGGGAGGGCGAAGGGGGTTCCCATCAGCTACGGGGGGGGGGCGCTGACACGTCCTCCCCCTTGTCTGCCGCTTGCAGGGCACCCTGACCCCGCTGCTCGGCATCGGTCCGTTTCCCTCCTCCCTCTCCTCCCCCGTTCCCTCTTCTCTTTCCTGACAACCCGGCTTAACTATCCGGCGCGCTGCACGCCAGGCGTGTGCGTGTCGATCCAGTTCGCGGCGCTCAACGCGGCCAAGCGCTTCTTTGCCGGCCAGAACGGCACCGCCGAAGAGCTGTCGTACCGTGCGCCATTCTTTTTCCTTGCTTGTGGCTCGCCCTTGGCTTCCCCGCCCCGCTGCGCGTCCGGCGGGCGGGTGTGGTAAGGTGCGGTAGGTGACGGTCGCCCGCTAACATCATCCCCTCATGTCCTCCCCTTCCCCTCTCCTCCTCTTGCGTTGTGTTCTACCGCTCGTATTCTGCCCGACCGCCAGCCCAGCTGTTCGCAGCCGGCGCCGCGGCCGGCCTGGCCAACTCGGTTGTCTCGGGCCCGGTTGAGCACGTCCGCATCCGTGCGTCGCCTGGCTCACCTTCCTTCTCCTCTCCTCTCCTCCCTTTGGCCTTTCCCCTCCCTCCGTCTTCCCCTGCTTGCCTCCTCCCTTCCCTGCTCCATTGCGCTCGCCAGCTTACCACCCCGGCACCCTGTCCCCTCTCGCGCCCGCAGGCCTCCAAACTCAGCCCCCGACGACGCCCAGGCTGTACGACGGCCCGGTCGACTGCATCCGCAAGATCTACGGCGCGCACGGCGTGCGCGGGTTGTTCCGCGGCCAGGGTGCGACCGTCCTGCGCGAGGGCGTCGGGTACGGGTGCGTCTTCCACCCTTCCCCTTCCTTTCACGCTTGCTCTGGCACCCCCCCCCCCCCCCCTCTTCCCATGCAAGCCTGCCCTTGCTTGCTCCGTTTCATCTCTGAGCCTGCACGCTCCTGCCCCGCTCGCTCTCTGCGCCTTGGTAGGCCGCCGCGCTGACTGCGCTCCCCACCGCCCCCCTTCCCGCGTTTGTTTCCCCGACCCTCCATGCCCGGGCCGCAGCTCCTACTTCTTCGCGTACGAGGCGCTGATGCAGCATCACCTGCGCCGGACGGGCGAGCGGCGGGCGGACGTCAGCCCGGCCTGGGCCGTGCTGTACGGCGCCGGCGCGGGGTACGCGCTCTGGGCGAGCATCTACCCGATCGACGGTGCGTGCCTCCCCCTTCGGGCCCGTTGCACCCCCCGCCCCCTCCCCTCATTCGTCCGGAGGGAGGCGGGTGGCTGTCTGCGCCCGCCTTCTCAAACGCCCCCCCCCCCCCCCCCCCCCACCCCCCCGTGCTGACCTCCACCTCCATCTGGCGCCCCCCGCCCTCGCCGTGCCCCCCCCCCCCCCCCACCCCCCTTGCGCAGTGATCAAGTCCAAGCTGCAAACCGACCACTTCCCCTCCGCGACCGGCCCCCAGCCGGCGTACACGTCGACGGCGCAGGCGTTCGCGACGGTCTACCGCGCGCAGGGCGCGCGCGCGTTCCTCAGCGGCCTCGGCCCGACGCTCGTCCGCAGCCCGTTCGCCAACGGCGCGACGTTCGTCGGCTTCGAGCTGTGCATGCGCGCGTTTGGGCCGGAGGGCGAGGTGGAGCCTGCCGCGCTGCGGTAGGCGGTTCGGCTGGAGGGGCGAGGGCGAATAGAGAAGGGAAGGGGGGGGGGGGGGGGGTTACACCGGGGGGACCGCCACTTTGGGTTGTAGAAGACTCGAAGAGAGATGGACCTGTGTCCTGTGTCGTGCTGGTCGGTTCCGCCCAGAGGCTCTGCGGGCCGCCCGCCTCGGTTTCGAGGATGAGTGTCTCGTTCACGATGGGGCAAATGGGCATAGGCTGAGAGAAAAGGGATTAGGGGTGCAAGGCAGCACAGGAAGGGAAATGCGAGGAGGGGACGGGGGTTAGAGAGGGCGATGCAAGAAAATGGACGGGTGGACGAAAAACCGGGGGGGGGGGGGGGGGGCTCTACGCGTCCACGAGCCTGAACGAGACGGTCGCAAACACCTCCTCTTCGCCCTTGTCGTCCCGCCTCGTCGACCTGAGCGTGTACCGGATCGGCATGTCCGTGAAGAACTGGCCGATGTTCATGTGCACGGGGCCGATGCGGAGGTCAAACGTGTTGAGGTCGCAGAACGGCGTGAAGAAGGACGTCGCGTAGACGGTCGAGGGGTCGTACGTGAAGGCCTGGCGGTGGGCGGGGTTGGAGAAGTGCTTGCGCCGCTTGGGGACGGGGAGGGACGTGTTGACAAAGACGAAGGTGTTGTCCTGGCGGGAAGGGAGGGACTCGGCTGCGGTCAGCCCGTTGGCCCGCGCGAACAAGCAGAAAAGGAAGGGAGACAGAAAGGTCAAAAGGGGAAAGGGGGGGGGGGGGGGCATGCACCTCAACGATGTCGGCACCTTCGCCTGCAAACTTGAACGGGCCAAGCTGGTCGTCGAGCTTGGTACTGGCGGCTTTGCGCGCGCCCACGGGCGCCGGGTGCAGCTGGTCGGCCGTCGTCACCTAGGTCGTGCGTCTTGATGTCAGGCGCTGCAGGCTCGAAAGGGGAGAGAGGGAGATACAGAGGATTGAACAAAAACAGAAGGAACAGGGCGCACGTCGGCAGAGTTGACCTTGGGCGTCGTCGTGCCCGACGTCACGCCGCTGAGGGCGTTCTTGAGCGCGCCGAACCCGAACGACCCGGACGAGCCCTTCTTGTGCTTGCCCGTCGTCGGCGTGCCGGTTCCGCTGCTGGTCGGGCCGCCAGCGACGTCGGCAGGCAGTTGGGGCGTCGCGTACCCGCTCATCGGCGCCGGGCTATCGGAACGGGGCAGCACGCCGAGCGAGGCCTGATGCGGAAGGCCAGGGCGACTAGGGGTCGCGCTTGTGCTCGCGGACTCCTCCCCTCCTCCGCTGCTGCTGCTTCTGCTGCTGTTCTCGCCGACGAGGAGGCGTGGCGCGTGCGCCCTCAGCCAGTCCTGCACCCGCCCGTCCTGCCTGAAGCCGACAAACCGCCAGTACCTGACGAGGTGCCGGCCGCCCTTGTGCGCATCTCCAGTGCCGTCGTCGCGCAGCTCGAGCGGGACGAGGTCCTCCGCACCCGGCGGGACGTCGGCCTGCTTGTGCGCGACGGCGCCGGCGTCCTCGTGCTCGGTGTGGCGGAGGACGACGATCGCGTCCTGGGTGCGCGACGGCGCAGGCCAGGCCGCAAACGTGTTCATGCAGGCGCTGAAGAGGGACATGGATGGCCAACCTTCTTCAGCTCGAAGGTCGCCAGACCTGTGCCGGCGCGAGGGAGGGAACAGGACGCACGCGTAGGGGCTCATGATGAACGGCCTGCCGGACGGCGGCTTCTCCTCGTAGAACGTGCACGGGTCGACCCACTGGGCGACCTTCATGCCGGCGTTGAACGCCTGGCGCGGGAAGTCGACGAGGTGGTCAAAGTCGCTCCCGAAGTGCACCTCGTCCGCCGTGTACGGCGCGCTGCCCTCCCGCGCCTTGAACCGCCCCTCGAGCTGGATCGCAAACTTGCGCGAGCGGCCGGCAAAGTAGGGCTCGTCGTTGCGGATCCGATCGAAGCCCTCGGGCGCGACGCTGGCAGAGCCGTAGCGGCGGGTCAGCTAGAGCGCAGGCGAACGGTGACCGGACGCTGGCGATGGGGCAGCAACCGACCGACACGCACCCCTCAAAGTCGCGCACTCGAACGAGCACCCGTCCAACAAACTTGTCTCTGCATTGTCGCCGAGCGCCATCGCTAGTCAGCCCTCTCTCGATCAAGCTGAGGGAGGGCAGAGGACAAGCGGACGGACGTGTCGATCTCCGTCGGCCGGGTCGGGTCGTTGACGTGCGCGATCTCCGTCGTGAACCGGTCGCCGCCGATCTCGACAAGAAGCTTCTTGGGCATGATGCAAGGTTGGAAGGGGGGGACCAGGGGGGGGGGGGGGGGGCGGGAGGTAAGGAAGTGTGCTGGAGGCTGTGGTCGTTGCTGAAAGATCGGGGCCGAAGGGACCTGCGACGGATAGCTGCGCACGCGGATCGAAGCTGTCGGAGGCGGTGAGGGGTCGAGCGAGCGGACGAGCGACAGTCGGACTGGTGCCGGCTGTGGGATGAGCTCAGAGGGAGCTGTGTTGCTGAGCACGGAGGATGAGGATGGAGGAGGCTGGGCAAGCTGTTGTCGCAGCGCTTGCGGCGGATGCGGAAGGAGGCGCTGACGTCGGCGGTCGACCCGCGAGCTCTCCCGGAGCGCTGCCTCGGATATGGTCAGCCCTGAGAGCGCGTTCGCTGACGGGGCCAGCACGGCTGGGGGCTTGACGACGCTGTCTCGCGCTCAGCTTGCTGCCTGCTCCGGGCGCCTCTATCCAAGGGGCTGGCTGCTGCGCGCAGCTGCTCCTGTCCCGCCTGGATCCACGCCCGCTGGACGATCCTCCCCCTCCACAAGCCATCCGACGCAGTCAACGCGATGCATCTCGCCCGGACGTCCATCTCGACCCTCCCCCGCCCGCACCACAGCGCCCTCGTCCTCACCCAGCCCGACAACAGCCACTTTGTGCTCGCGACCGACGCCGGGTTCGAGCTCTGGCAGACGCACCCGTTGCGCTTCGTCCTCCGGCGGGGTGCGTTCCCCCTCCCCCCTCACCCCCCTCTCCCTCTTGCCCATTCGGCTTTCTCCATCAGCTCGTGCGCTGATCCTTTGGAGCATCTTCTCCTCGTGTGTCGTGTGCAGAGCTCCCGGGCTCGCTGAGCCACGCGAGCGTCTACGGCGCGACCTCGCTCTTCTTCCTCGTCGGCGGCGGGCCGGCGCCCGTCTTCGCGCCCAACAAGGTCGTCCTCTGGGACGAGGCGCAGGGCGCTGCTGTGCTCGAGCTCGAGTTCCGGTGCGCGTTTCTTGCTTGTTAGACCGGAGGATCGGAAGGGGGTTGGGGTTGCTGACACGCACCGATCCCGCCTCGTCCACTGCGCTGCGCTGCGCGTCGCCCCGTCCGGCTGCTCAGCGAGAAGGTCCTCGGGCTCGCCTCCAGGCCGGGCCTGCTCGCAGTCGTCTTCCTCCGGCGTGTCGTGCTCTTCAAGATCAACGACCTTGCGCCCACGGGAGAGGGAGAGGTCCCGGGCTCGTCCGGCTCGGGCGCAGCGGGCGCGGGCAAGGGTAAGGAGCGGGAGGCGCTCCGGCCGACGCCCGGGGCTGGGCAGGGCGGCACTAGCCCGCTCAGCAGGGTAGGCGAGTGGCCGACCTTTGAGAATCCGAACGGTGCGTTCCTCTGCCGTGCGCCTTGGGCCATGCTGAGGTGCTAACTGATATGACGGCGGGTCGCGCAGGGTTGATCGCCATGTCGTCCGCCCCCGGCTCGTCGCTCGTCGCTATCCCCGGCCGACAAGCAGGCCACGTCCACCTCCTGCACGTCCATCCCGTTCCGACTGCCTCTGAGCCAGCATCCACCACCTCATCCGCCTCGCACGCCCCGCCGCGATCGCAGATCCTCATTGCGCACACGACGGCGCTCAGCACGCTTGCCACGACGCCCTCCGGCTCGCACCTGAGCACGACCTCGTCCAAGGGGACCCTCGTGCGGATCTTCAGCCCGCGCACGGGTGCGCTCGTGCGCGAGCTCCGGAGGGGCGCGGATCGGGCCGTGCTGCGCCAGGGCGGGGTTGGGCTTAGCGCTGATGGACGGTGGGTTGGCGCGTGGAGCGACAAGGGCACGGTCCATGCTTTCAGCTTGGACGATCGTGGAAAATCTGGGAGCTCGGGTACAGGATTGGTTGGCAGCAGGGGGGGTGGGACGAACGACGAACGCGATGATCAGAGCCGGTGCGTCGCCCCCCCCCCCCCCCCCTTGTTCGCCAAGAGATGGAGCGCCCATCGTCTGACCCTCCTTCTGTCGGTCCCTGTGTCACAGGAACCGCCCCTCGACGCTTTCGCGGCTGCTGCCGTACCTTCCCGCGCCGCTGCAGCTGCCAAAGTACTTCCACTCCGAGTGGTCGCACGCGTCGTACGCCCTCCCGCGCGTCGAGAAGCACAACGCGACGCTCGCCTCGCTCGGGACGACGCTCGCGCGCAGCGCGGCCAAGGCGGCGGCGGCGGCGGCTTCTGCGGGCGGCGGCGAGAGCGGCGGGCAGGGCGCAGAGCGCGAGCGGAGGCCGGAGCCCAACGGGGAGGACGACGAGGACGAGCGGTGCGTGCTGGCGTGGATCAAGGTCGACCCGCGCGCAGAGAGTCAGGTCGAGCGTCTCCGCGCACGGATTGCCTCGTCCGCCGCATCATCGGCGCCTGTGAAGCCCACGCGCCGCTGGTCCAACGGGCGCTCGACGCTAGGCGTCCGGTCGGGCGACTCGGACGACGAGGCTGGCAGCGCGGAACGTCCGGTGCACCTCTCGACCCTCCCTGCGCCTTCTGTGCCGCCCTCAGCCCGGATGCGTGCTTTAGGCCCTCTGCACATGCCCCATAGGAGGGACGTCCTGCGCCCAGTACCGCACCGCCGGCCGCACCATGGCGAGCGCACGACGAGCAGCGGGTTCAAACACCACGACGCGCCCTCCTCTTCACCGGCCGCCGCCGCCGCCGCCGCCGCATCAGACGAGAGCGCGTCAGAGCACCAGCTCGTCGCGCTCACCTTCTCGGGCGGGTTCTACCGCCTCGCCCTGCCGTCGTCGGCTTCGTCGGCGCCGTCCGGCCCGTCGTCGACTGCGCACGCTCGCACCTCGAGCCTGCAGCAGGGCCGCCCGCCCGCGCACCGGCGGTCGTCGGACGACCCGGCCCCGACGTCAGGCGACGAGGGTGCGGCCCGGGGCGACGGCGCGGGCGGGCTGCGGCTGGCGGAGTACCGGCGGTTCGGCGAGGGCGGGTGGGGGTTCGTGTTCCCGAGGCTGGAGGACGGGCGCGAGTGGAACGAGGGCGGGTGGTAGGTGGCGGCGTGTGATGCATTCCGATGGCGACGAGCTGGGTCGGCGGGTGTGCGCAGGGAGCGAGGGCGGTGTGTCCCCCCAGGTGTGTACTGCGATTAAGGAGGGGAAGGGAAGGGAGAGAGAATGCACGTAAACAGGTTTGCGTCTCCGGTGAACCTGCCGGGATGCATGGGCACCGGCGGTGTCGGCGTGCGTGTGCTGAGGCCCGTCGCCGTCCTGCTCTCCCCCCCCCCTCCCTCCCTCCCCATCCTCGCCGCCGTCCCTCCCCCCTCCGACTTGTCCGTACGTAGCCCGTGTTCCATGCCCGCCGTGCCCGCATCTCCCGCCCGCAGCGGACCCTCCTCCTGACGCCCGTCGTTGCTCGCAGCCGATGCTCTCCTCTGCCATCCGCCGCTCGACCCAGCCCGCGACGCTCTCGACGCTGCTCGCGCCCAAGCGCACGCCTGCGTTCAACGTTGGCAAGAACCGCGTGCTCGAGAACCAGCGCAAGTTCCAGGCTCAGGCCGACATCCCCGTCTACCTGCGCGGGCGCGGAAAGATCTACCACCGTGCGTAGGCTTTGACTCTGCGGCCGCCCGTCCTGCCTCCCTTCCTTTACCTCGGCGTCTCTCCTCCCTCCCCGACCTCCCATCGCCTCGGCTCCGCACCCTCTTGCTTCAGCGGCAGCTGGACTGATCCTTTCACCTGCCTCCTGCTCCCTCTCGCGCATGCACCCGGCTCGCCTCGCACTCCCGCTCTGTCCTCGTCACCCCCCTTTCCCCTCTTCGTCCGTCTTCCGCCCATGGGCACGCCCTCCGCCTCGCCACCCGCCGGCCGCTCGAGCAGGCATCGCCCAGGCTGCGCTCGCCGTCACCACCGGCATCTCCACCTGGCAGATCTACACCCTCGTCGTCGTGCGTTCCCTCCTCTTTCGCGGCGCCCCGTTTTCCAGCCCCCCTCGCTTCTGCGCCGGCTCGCGCATCCTCGCGGGTTGCTCGAGGCGGACGTCAACTCGGATTGCCTTGTCTCGCAAAGGGCACTGCGCTCCCATTTCGAAGGACCAGGCTGACATGGTTTTCTGCGGGTCGGACAGGGCACCGAGGCGTAAGCGGGGGGTCTGGCCGCTAGCGATGGAGCGAATGGGGTCGCGTGTAGAGGTGAAGGGCGGAGCGATAGGAATGGCGTGCCTTCGACGACGGGGCCTGCTCTGGTCCTTGGGATGCTGGCGGGGCACAGTACGGGCTATGGGGGGGCTGGCGGTCGATTAGCCCAAGCTGGTCGGGGTGGGAAGGACGGTCAAGGAGGAGGGCGGCGCTGATCGCGGCTCCCGGCTGACCGCAGGGCACTGCGCATCGTTGTCTCCTCGCCTTGGCGTCCCGCTTGCAGCTCGATGCACCTCGGGGAGGGAATTCGAAGCTCGTGGAAAAGAGTGCATGGTCGTCGAAAGGCCGCTTCAGGTCGTGCATGTCGTTCCGCCCTCGCGTCCCTCGCCCCCCCCCCCCCTCCCCCCCTCCCCCCCGCTGATCCCACTCCGTTGAGCGCCAGCCGGCGCTGATGGCAACGCCCTTCTCTCCCCCCTCCGCCGGATGCAATCGCGCGCGATCGTCTCGCGCAGTGCGACCGAGCCTCTCGAGTGCTGACGACCTTCCGCCGGAGTCCGACTCAGCCGTGCCCGCCCGACCCTGCCCCTCCCTGTCCTTCGCCGCCCGCGGCCGCCTGCGGCAGGAGCGCACACGAGCAGACGACCTGCGCCCGTCGCACGACCGTCTGCACCTCGCCCGCCGCGGGCGGGGGCTCGCCCGGCCCGGCGCCGCCAGCAGAGGCAGCGGCGGCTTTGGAGACCTTGACGAGCCCCGGGAAGAGGCACGCGCCGACGACCTCGGGCTGGCCGAGCTCGGTCCGGTGGCAGCGCTTGACGAGCTCGATCTGTCGTGCGAGCCGCCGCGAGCGGAAGTCAGAAGGGAAGAGTGTCAGCCGGCGCGATGTGAGGGAGGGAACGGTGGACGGACCTGAACGGGATCGAGCGCGCTGCCAAGGTCGGGAACCTGCGCTTGCCCAGAAGGTGTTCAGCGTGGCATCCTGAGCTCACAAGGCCGGGAAAGGCCGACGCACGAACGCCCTGAAGAACGCCTCCTTGTTCGCCGCGCTGCTCGGCCGGCCTGCATGCACGACCCTCGCGAACTCCCATGCCTGCGCGAGGAGCGCGGCCAACTCGGGCGGGACGCGCGGCGTATCGGACTGGCCAGGCGGCGGGCCGGCCTTCTCGCGCGCCGTGGTGGGGGAGGAAGCGGAAGGTCGAAGGGTCATCAGGAGCACTTGGATGAGAGAGGGCATCTGTGGGAGGTTGCGAAGTCAGCATCGGACCAGTCAGCTGGATAGAGAAGAAGAGACTGACATGTTCAAACAGCGTAGCCAGCTGCAGCGCAGGTGAGAACGACTCGATCGAGGCGGAAAAGGTCTGCCGGCGCCAGACGGAGGCGACGAGTGCATCCCCTGCGCCGCGAAACTTGCTTCAGCGCACGAGACGTAGGCTGTGGATGGCGATGGGCGCACGGGCAAAGAGGTTGTCGTGCACGCGAGTGAACTGATCGTTCTGTGCACACGTCTCCTTGAGCTTCGTGAGTGTGCAGGGCACCAAACAAGGGATGAAGAGGTGGACTCACCGCGTCTGCGCTGTCCGTCACGAGCAGGACATTGATGATCCCCGAACACACGACTTCGCCGATCGCATGCCTCAGCAGGCTCTGTACGCGCAGCGGGCTCGCGTCAGGGTGCTGGGATGGCGCGCCGAGGTTGTCCGACAGCACGGCGGAGCGCATCGCGTGCAGCAGGGTCGGGTAGCTCGCGACGACCGTCGCGGCGTACCGGTTGATGGCCGACGAGAGCGCCGAGGCCTGTGTCTGCGTTCTCGACATTGTAGAGAGGATGAGCTCCACTTTCTCAATACGGAGGAGCACGCGCGCACCTTGATGCTGAAGTCGTCGGTCGACGCCCTTCCCCTGCCTGCAGCCCCGCGCGGTCCAATACCCTCCCCCTCGAGCTGCGCGATAACCCGTGTCTTGGCTTCGACCTGCCGCTCGGACTCGCGCAGCTGCTCGCGTTGCGCTGCGCCGAGAGTGCTGCCGTCAATCCATGGCCCAGCAGGATGGCAAGGCAGAGGATGCACTCTCGATCATGGCGTGGGCTACGCGGAAGTTCCTGAGATGCAGCCAGAGAGGCGCGGAGGTCAGTGTACGCCCGGCCGAGCGGTGTGCGTCGGCCTGGCGCACTTGAGGACGTTCCTGTGCAAGGCGAGGAATGTGATTTCAGTCAGCTCGACAAGTTGCTTGCACATCAGTTGCAGCGGGCGACCCTGGGCGCACTGATACTGCTCTTGCGGAACCCAGGCGGCCTGCCTCGATCGTCGAGCATTACCGTCAGCTTCGTCGCGCCAAAGACGCTGTGCCAGGCGCACCGTCTCCTCGCCCCCCTGGTCCACGACGGGCGGCAGCTCGCGCTCGAGCGCCGGCAGAAACCCCTGGCTCTCGCGCCGCAGCTGCTGCTGACTGAAGGCTGTCGACGGACCGTAGGGCGTCCCAGGGGCGGACAAGGAGGGCTGGAACGCGGGCTGCTGCTGCTGGAGCAGCTGCGTCTGATCGGCCGAGGAAGAAGCTGGGCGGGGCGTCGAGCTGCCGCCGGCGGGGAGGGAAAGCCGCTTGGACGCCTTGTTCTTGCCGCCGCCGAACGAGAACATGGCTGCCTGCTGGACGGGTGCAGATGGCAGAGTCGCACTGTAGAGTCGTTGGGTCAGCGAGCTCGACCGGGGATCGTCATCAGGAGGAAAGGCCGACTGATCGCCATGCTGCCCGTCCTTGTCGCGCTGCGCCCTGCTTCGGACGTGGCCGGCGCCCAGCGCTTGCGCCCACGACGTCGACCCTCCAGCTCCCTCCTCCCTTGTAAGGCTTCAAGCTACCCATCATGCGCCTTGACACGCCTGCCATCGTCCCGTTCCTCGTGTCTGCATGGGCCGCCTTCTTCCAGGCGCGGCCGCAGACCGACTTCCCAGGCCACCAGCTCCTCCGTCCGTCTCAGCCCTTGTCGCGTTCCTTCGCCTCCCGCTGCATCTCCAGCTGACGACCGGCCCCTCGAACAGAGCTCAACGACGGCAACACAATCCCGTCGCCCTTCTTCGGCGTCGGGTCGGTCAACAAGTTCAACAACGTCACGGACCTCGTGCTCTCGGCCTTCGAGTGCGTCCCTCGCGCGCTCCCTCGTACGCTTCCTTCCACAGTCGCTGATCGCTGCTCCGATCTTCACCTGCAGGCAAGGCTATCGTGCGATCGACAACGCTGCATACTACCAGACGGAGGACACCGCAGGGCTAGCGATCTCCAAGAGCGGCATCGCGCGCGAGGCGCTCTACATCACGAGCAAGTGGGACGGCATCCACGGCGTCGGCCCCGAGGACGTGATCAAGGAGGTCGAGTCTTCGCTGAAGAAGGTACGTCGCGCTCTTGGCTTGCTCTGGACGTTCCTCTGGTGCTGACTTTCTGCATTGCAGCTTGGCGTCAGCTACCTCGACCTCTACCTCATTCACTTTCCGCCGCTCACGCAGGGCCACCTCACCGACATCTGGCGCCAGTTCGAGGACCTCGTCGACGCCGGCATCGTGCGGTGCGTCCTCTTTACTTATCCCAATGTCACAGCGTGCGCTGACCGACACTCTGCTCCCCCTGACGCCTTAACAGGTCGATCGGCGTCTCGAACTTCAACCAGACGGATCTGGCGGACGTCCTCCAGCACGCGCGCATCAAGCCCGCCGTCAACCAGATCAAGTACCACGCGTACAACGTCGACGAGCAGGCTGCAACGCTCAAGCTCTGCAAGGAGCATGACATCGTCGTCGAGGCGTACTCGGCGCTGACGCCCATCACTACCATGCCCGGTGCGTATTTCGCTTTCTGCACACACCAGATTAGGTCCGGTCTGACGCTATGCCGTCTTCTCGGTCAGGCGGACCGGCCGACGCGGTCGCGGAGAAGATCGCCAAACGGCTGTCGAAGGACACCGGGCTCGAGATCACGCCCGGCCAGGCGACGCTCAACTGGCTTCGCAGCAAGGGCATCGTTGCCGTCACGTGCGTCCTTGCAGACTTACAGCGCGTCTGACTCTTCCTCATCTGACTGGTCACGGTCTTGCTGTCGCAGGACGTCGTCTAAGGACTACCGGCAGAAGGAGCAGCTCGTGCCCTTCGCTGACGACTTCCCCTTCCTTACCAAAGAGGAGATCAAGGAGTACGAGTCTTTCTCGGGCTGGTCCGCAGATGCGTAGAAGGCCACCAGCGAGTCATGACCGGAAGGGCCTATATGATCCTGCCTATAGTCCTTGTCTCGCAGCCGCAGATGTGCCTGCTGCGATCTTCGAGGGCTCAGCGGCTGCATCTTTGACTCGCCCGTCAGCAGGAGTCACTTGGCCTGATCTGGAAGCAGCGCGGCGCGCAGCAGATCCGAGGCGATGTGACGCGCGCGCGCCCCTTCCCCCTTTTTTTCTCGCTTGAACCTCCTCTCCGCCGCTCGACCCCCCCCTCCTCGATGCGGTCGCCGTGCCTGAACCCCTTTGCCTTCGGGGTCGCTTGGTGACGCACGGGACCCTCGCTGACGCGAATGCAGGTGTAGAAGAGACGGACGGCTGACGAGGACGCTCACCTCAGCCGCTCAGCCCAGCCCGCCGTCCTGCGCCTCCACCCCTTCTCCCTCGATCCTCGGCCTTACAGCCCCAGCAGCTCTCGCCGGCAGAAGGCACTCTGACATGGAGTGGGACGCCATCCCGTACGACCAGCTCGTCTGGGGCGAGAAGCTCGGCGCGGGCTCGTTCGGCGTGGTGATGCGCGGTACTGCGACCCTCTGCCTCGCGCCTGCTTGCCCGACGCCTCGGGTAGGGCTGACGATGGCTTTGCTGTCAAACAGGCACGTACCTTGGCATTGACGTCGCCATCAAGGAGGTCCGCCCCTCCTGTCTTCCTTCAAGCGGCAGTATCACGCCCCCCTCAGCGGCCGGCCTCCTGACTTCAGGGTGAACGCTCTCGCTTGCAACGCAGGTGCTGCCATCGACCGACTACGAGGTCGCAAAGTACTTTGAGCGCGAATGGCGTATCATGCGGTGCGTTCCATTCTGCCCCTTCCTTGACGATGGCAGATCGAGGGGAACGTGAGGCTGACGTCGTACTGTGCGCTCGGGGTCGCAAAGGGAGGCGAGGCACCCGAACGTCGTCCAGGTCCGTCCTTTCCCCTCCATCTGTCGCTCTCAGGCAGGAAGCTAATCTGGAGTGAACGACGGACAGTACCTGGGCTTGTCGCGCGCACCCCCACCGGACGGGCGCATCTTGTACGTCATCGCCCTGCTCCTGTCGCTGGAAGGGCAAGGTGCACCGGAAGGGCCAAGTGCGCTGACCCTTGACCATGACGTCCGGTGGGGAACAGCATCATCTCCGAGTTCATTGACAATGGTGCGCCTTCCGCTGTTCTCTGGCCTTTGCAGTACACTGATCCATGGAAGCGGACCTCTTGGGAACAGGCAACCTCCGGGCCTACATCTGGGACCACCGCGCCCATCCGGTCTTCCCCTGGCGATTGAGGCTTAGCTTTGCGACCGACGTTGCGCGTGCGCTGGCATACCTACACGCGCGCAAGGTGCGTCGCTTCTTGGATATCAATTCTCAAAGGAGGTGCTCGCTGACGTGAAGCGAGGGGAGAACAGTGCATCCACCGCGACCTCAAGGGCGAGAACCTGCTCATCACCGCCAACGAGCGGATCAAGATGACCGACTTCGGTGCGCCGCTGTCTTCCTATTGCGCCGCCACACGCACTGACAAGCTCGCTGCGCACGAGGGGCAGGCTTCGCCCGCATCACCGCCCGCAACGAGGACGAGATGCGCCGGATGTCGTACTGCGGCACTGATGGCTACGTGCGCATCTTCCCTTGCATAATCCCGCCAGCACCAGCGACTGCTGACGGTACATGGGCGACGAGCCACAGATGTCGCCCGAGATCCTGATGGGCGTCGACTTCGACCTCCCTACCGACGTCTTCTCGCTCGGTATCATTGTGCGCTTCCGTCTGCCGATCAATGTCCGGTGGTGAGTGACTGACCTTCACCTGTGCCTTCAGTTCTGCGAAATCCTGTCGCGGCGACTCGTCGATGGCAACACGTTCAAGGTGCGTCCCTTCCGGCCGCCTTGATGATGGACAAAAGCTGACTGCTACCGTCTGCCATCTGCAGCGCGACGTCCCGTCCTTTGGGCTTGATGCAGACGAGGTCTGCAGCCTCGCCTCTCCTGGATGCCCACCGGCTTTCATCTCCCTTGCGCTCGACTGCGCCAACGTCGACCCCGCTGCACGGCCACTGATGTCCGAGGTCCTGCGCCGCTTACGGGCGATTGAGCTCGAGGTGCTTTCAAGGGACCCAACGGGCGCGGGGGAGCACGTCGGCTCGCTCAAGCTTGTCGGCGGCGGCGGCGGCGGCGGCGGCGGGGGACGGCCAGCGCCGAACAAGCGCATCCCGTCGTTCGGGCAGGGCGTGGGCAAGGACATCAGGTCGAGCTCGTCTCTCCCGCGCAAGTTCGACGGCACTGGCGAGGGCGCGACGTCGACCGACGATGATGACGAGGGCGACATGGGCGATGCCGACCTCAAGGAAATCCTCGACTCGCTTGGCAAGGAGGACGGCCGGCTCGCGGTCGAAGGCGGGACATGGCGCACCGCCCGCTGGAGCGAGGACACGCGGCTTGTCAAAAGCGACTTCACGACGTACATGGACGCGAGTGAGATGCGCGGTACGTGCTTCTCGTCGTTCCGCTTGCCGTCGTCCTTGACGCTGACTCCGGACGGTGGAACGGCAGCGCACGACCATCTCCTTTCTGAGACGACGACGCACGCCCCTTCGACAGGCACTCATTCCTCAGCTTCTACGCTCGAGTCTACCGCGACGGTCGTCCGCCCGCGTCCATCGATCACACTACTGCCCGAGCACGGACGAGATACAGCCCGCACATCGTCGATCCTCACGATCAAGGGGAATGCCTTGCCATCTGCTGAGACTGTGCAGGAAGCCACAACGAGCGAGCCAGCACCCGAAGTGGGGCACATGGCCGCCGGCCACGACACTGCGTCCCCCGCCAGCAAGGAGCCCGAGCGCCCTCTCGCACTCTCGTCGCCTGCGCCCGTCACCGGTGCGGCGCTGGCTCCCCCCGTCACCTCCGACCCCCTCCCGCCCTCCGCCTTCACTCACCGCTTCACGATCGTCAAGCCCATCGCGTCACAGCCGCCACCACCCGCGCGCAAAGGCTCCGGATCGCATGGCATCATCGGCTGGGCGTTCTCTGCCGCGGGCTTTGCGTCGTCCTCCGGGAGCATCGGCACTGGCGCGGCGGCGAGCAGCGGACTGAAGGGCAAGGGGAAGAAAGAGAAGATCAAGCTGCCAAAGTGTGCGGTCTGCAGGATGAAGGTCAAGAGCGGCGCACCGCACTTGCGCTGCGACGACTGCGATTGTGCGTCCTGCGCTCTGACGTTGCAAGTGCACAGGGCGCTGACGACACGTCCACTTCGCCTGCCAGCTATCGTGCACGTCAAATGTTCGGCAAACGCGCCCGTGAGCCCCCTTCGTTGCGCGTCCTCTCGAGGATAGATGCTGACGACCGCCATCATATCGGCAGCACAACTGCTACCCTCTCTCAGCCGTGGCCAGCGCCATCGCGTAGGCCACTGACCGCATGCCCTCGTCCGTCTTTGAAAGCCCCCTCGCGGCGATCTCCCCCTTGCGTCCTCTCTTGCACTTGCGGCACCTTACATCTTCTGCTCTTATTCATGACGGTTCTGCGATACTCGCTTTGCACTTCCTCATCGAGCAGAGAGGTCGAGGGTGAGCTTTTCGAGCCGCCGAGAGCAAAAGCTGCAAAAGCTGAGACCCTTGCCCGGGTCGAACGGACGGCCTTGAGATTTGGAATCTCACGCTCTACCACTGAGCTAAAGGGTCAGATGCTAACTAGTCTCAATTGTATATATAAGTAGCGCGCACTCTTGCCTGGGTAAGATGCAGGGTTCAATAGCTTGACCAAGAGGGATCTTCCTCCCAGCCCCTGTCCATCACCCGCCTTGCCGCCCCTCGCCCACCATGTGGGTCATCACGGGCTCATGGAAGGTCAAGTCGAACGGTAAACTCGACGAAGGTCTGTCGAGCGTGATCCGTCGCGTTCTGGCGTGAAGCTCCTGCTCCTGACTGATGGCTGCTCCGTGCCCGCTTCGTCTGACGCGTCTGCATGCAGTCAAAAGCCGCTACCTTAAACCTGGCAAGGCGTACACGTTCGGCCGGAATGTGAGCTGGTTGCTCGGTGCCTCTCACGGTCACGTCAGCAACGTGCACGCGACCTTCAAGGTCGAGGCGACGTCGGCGGAGGACGTAGTGAGCACCACCTTCTGGACCGCAGCAGCCGGCGGCCTGCTCCTTATAACCGAGCTGCAGCTGGCAAGCAACCATCGGCGCTGACGCCGTCCGCTCACTGCACTGCAGTCCGATCTGTCACACAAGCCCGCCCTCACTGTCCTTCCGCAGGAGCCGCTTCCGGACCCCAAGAAGGAGGGCCAGTTCAAGCAGCGCGCGCTCGTCCTCCTTCCATCCGGCGGGGGCGAGCCCGTCCACCTCACGCATACGGTCAACGCTAAGCAGCCTCCTGGGTATCGCGCGCTGGAGCATGGGGACAAGCTGTGCATGACCACTAAGTCTCTTGAACACACGTACCTGTACGCCCGTCCTTCCGCGTCTGCGGCGCAGCAACTGACTTCTTTGGTACTTGCGCAGCATCGAGTGGCGGCCTGTCGTCTTCAATGTCGCAGGCCTTGAGAAGCAAAAGCAGGCCGAGGTCGTGGAAAAGGTCGCCGGACTGGGTGCGTACTTTTCGTTCCATTCGCGCAAGGATGACGGGCTGAAGATGCCCCCGTGCCCGCCTCCAGGCTTCAAGGTCGTCAAGAAGGACCTGAGTGAAGGCGCGGTCATCACCCATCTACTCGCCGACACCATCACGTCGATTAGCAAGGCTGCAGTGCTCGACGCTCTCGCAAGCCGGGCGCACATCGTCCGATCGTCCTTCCTCGACGCGCTCGTGGAGGCCACGACGCCCTTGCCTTTACCAGAGGGTGCCAAGCCCGGCGAGGAAGAGTGGTCGTCCCTTGAGCTGGACGCCGTCGGCAACTGGCCCAAGGACGAGACGCATCTGCCACAAGCGCAGCTCACCAAGGACGAAGCGGTCGATGGGAGTTTCGTGCCAGACGACAGGCGCAAAAGCCTGATGGAAGGCTTGACGGTGCTCGGACTTGGCCTGAAGGAGGTGTGTCTTCCCAACTTGCTCGACTCAGTGTGGAATCTAACGAAGCATGCATGAGGCAGGGCGATCGCGGCCTCCAGCTTGCACAGCGCGCTGTTGAGCTCTGTGGCGGTTCGTTCGTCGCCTTCGACCCGTTCGTTGACGGTGGGACGAACCGGGAGATGCTTCACGACAAGCTCAAGACCTTCAAGGAAGCGGCCGACAAGTCGTATGCAGCCTTCCTGCGCCAAGCAAACCGCTCGATTCCGGCGGCCGCGCGTGGCTCCGGTTTCGTCTACCTCTTCACCGGTCCCAAGCTCATTTCAAGGATGGCAGACACGGGTGTGGACGTGGCTGACCTGGCTGATCCCGCCGTCAGGTGAGGTTGAAGCTTTGCGCCCCTTTCTGCAACTCAGAGCTCACCTCGTCTTCGCTGCAGTCTCGGTCTCAAGCTCGCCGAGCCAGCCCAGCTCGCAGCTACGATTTACGCATGCGATCTTAACCTTCTCTTCAAGGCATCGCGCTGCGAAGGAGCCACTCAGAGCCGTACGTTCCCTTTATCTTCCGGCTGCAAACAACAGCGAAGCTGATGCGCTCTGCAACTTGCAGGCCCCCAGTCTCTGCCCTCGCAGGTGTCGGCCAGCATCGCGAGCTCCAGAGGTCAGATAGACCCTCCGCCCGACGTCGCCGACGCACCAGCGTCGTCTCAGGTATCTGAGCAGGACGTCTCGGCCGACTTCACGTTTGGAGACGACCTCGACCTGATGGACTTCGATCTCGATCAGTACAACGAGCCGCCCAGTTCCCCTCCAGCACCCACGCCTGCATCGTCGTCAGGCCTGAAGGAGCGCGTGAGTTGCTCCGTGGCTCGATTCAGCTTGACTAGAGAGATGCTGACATGCCAGAGCTGATCTTCAGGAGCCCGAGCCTGTCGCACGCGCTTCGACGTCCACGTCGACCTTCGACTTCTTCAATCCCGCTTCAATCCCCGCACCCGTACCGAGATCGCGAACGAGGCTGACTGCGGCCAAAGCGTCTGTGGCAAGCCTCGGCAATGGTGCCGGCTCCACTCCGCCGGATCCGCAGGTGAGCCTGACACCTGCGCTCCGACGTCTTTTCTGAACTGACACATACTCGCACCTTCTCAGTCGCAGGACCTTGGCCAGTCCATGGATGACTCGTACGACGCTCCCTTGCCGCAGTCGGAGAAGGCGAGGAGCCTATACCAGTCGATCCGATCCAAAAGCCGCGGCGTCGGCACGTCACAGGCTTCCGGCTCGCTCGCCAACATGCCCGAGGAGGTAGACGACGACGATGTCGAGATCGACTTCGTCGTGGGGCAGCGCACGCGGCGCAGAGCAGCGGCGGACGAGGAGCAGCGGAAGAAGGCGCGGCTCGAGGCGGATGAGGCGCGCCGGCAGAGCGAGGTGCCGCCTGAGGCGAGCACAGGCGGCGGTGGAGGGAAGAGTTCGAGAGAGACACCGGCCCTCGACGGCGGGCCCGAGCAAGAGGAAGCGCGCCGGGCCGCTGCTGCCGCTGCAGGCGAGATGCCTCCCCCTCCTGTCCCCGAGCGGTCGAAGCGCAAGGTTGCCGAGGCGGACGACATCGGCGTCGACTTCCTCAGGGCGCCCATCAAGCGTAAGAAGAAGAACCAGGTCGAGGACGAGCTCGACAAAGACTTCAACAATCTCAAGATTGCCAGGCTGCCTGGCCGACAAGCCGGACCGCAAGATGCGCCGCGGGAGGCCGACGGCCAGATTCCCCGCACGACGGCCGTCTACGTCGAGCTCGTCCAGAGGAAGGATCGCCCTGCCCGCGCGCCGGTCGACCAAGGCGACGGGCCAAATTATAAGAAGTTCATCTCGAACAAGGTGCGTCTCACCGCTCGCTGTAGAGTCGTGACGGTAAGCTGACGATGTCTCGCTTCGTGCTTGCTCGTGCAGGAGAACAAGCCGCACGGCCCGCGCAGATTCGGCCCACGCGTCGCGCTGCTTGGCGAGACACCTCTAGCCGGCTATCTGCGAGCCAGTGCGTCCCTTTAACCCGTTGTTTTGCAAGCTATCGCTGAAAATCTCCTTTTATCCTCTTCTCAGAAACCGAAGTCACCGAGGACGAGGAGATGAAGCCGCTTGAGGACGCCAAGGACGGCTCGTTCGCGGAGTCCGCTGCCACCTCTCAGCGTAAATCGCAGGCGAGCGCAACGAGTGCTGCCGGCGCACGAGGCGGTCGACGGCAGAAGCTGATTGCAGCGGGCGACTCGGACGACGAGCCATCGGCCGCGCGCGGCAGCCTCCGCGGCAGCAAGACGTCGAGCAGCAGGAAGGCGACCCTGCCGGACGACGATCAGCCGCCCGCACAGGTACCTGTCGGAACGACGCCTCGGACGACGGCGACGCTGGAGGAGAGCGACGACGACGATGTTCCTGCGCCGCGACCGAAGGCGCGCGCCGGCCGCAAGAAGCTCATCCAGGCGGACGACAGCGAGGACGAGGACTTCAAGGGCTGTGCGTTGCGTCCTCCCGCTTTATGCTGCAGCATTCCGACTGACGGCTTGTCTTATGCGTTCGGCAGGGGGAGCAGGGGCTCGCGGCAAGCGACGATGAGGAGGGATGTACGACCACCAGCGCATAACGACCGCCACGACCCTCATGCCCTCTTCCATTTTCAACGACCTTTTTCTCTGCTCGTGAAAGGTCATGCTAGAACTACACAGCGATCTACAAAAAGTACACGCACAAGCGATGCCCTGCTCTCGGGTCTCTACACGACGGTCAACCCTGCAGCCGCACGCACCGCCCCTGAGTGCCCGCGCATCCACAGGAACTTCAGGTAAAGCTCCTGCTTGCGAACCCAGCCGCCGGTGTCCATCGCCGCCTCCGTCAGCCGCAAGGTTCCCGTCCGCCAGCGGTACGAGGCCCACGAGCGGAGGTAGCCAAACAGCAATGAGAAGCTCAGGCCTTGCGAGAGCCAGCTCTGGTGCAGCGCTGCCATCTCGGACTCATATACCGCTGTCAGGCAGTAGCGAGCGACAATCTGAAGGAGAGAAAATTAGGCCTCAGTGTAGGGTGAGGCCTGGCGAAGGACGGGACTCACGAGGAAGATCCGCGGCGCGCCGTGCGTCGTAGCCAGTGACCGGTCCGATGCGCGTAGAAGGTCGTTAAGCTTGAGCACCATGATGATGCGCCTGCAAAGCGAATCTTATCAGCACGTGCGTAGATACGACAGCGACAAAGGCGGAGGGGCGCACCTCGGCACGGAGCGCAGCATCAGGAAAATGTCCTGGATGAGACCCTCCCGCTCGACCATCGCGTGCCGCATGTGTTCCATCTCGAACTCTGTCGCGTCGCCCATCTCGAGCACCGAGCCTGCCTTCTGCTTCATTAGCGGCGCGCGGCCGTCTGGGTCGAGCTTGGTCGGGTCGTGCGAGTCCTCAGCGCCCAGGCCGACGCGGCCGGTCAGAGCGGCTGTAAGAAGAACAGCCGTCAGCACCGATCAGGCAAAAGGACGGTGAGTTGCGACGTACTCTCGAGGATTGGATACAGCTCCTCGTCGCAGCCCATCGACTTTGCGAACGACTTGCGCTGCGCCTGGATGTCCTCCGAGTTGGGGGCAATCAGGGTGAGCCAGAACTTGGCGTATGCGACTGGAAGTCACAACATCGTTAGCAAAGCAGGGAGATGGTAGACGTGCGAAGATTGCTCACCTCGGAGTTCAGGCTCGAGGCTGAAGTACTGCCCATGATCGAGGAGGACGAGCTCGAAGTTGTGCGGGCTCCTTGAGTGAGGCGGTCGCGGGCGAATCATCACGTTGCCCTGGTGAGGGTCGGCATGGAAGACTGGTCACAGAGCTTGGTTGTCAGTGTGGTCTACGTGTCGAGTTTGTAGAGCGAAACCTCACAGCCATTGAGGTAGATCATCTGCGAGAAAATCTGCAGGCCGGAAGAGTCTTCAGCTCATGCGTGGCACTGAAGAAGGAAGCGAAGCAACGATGCTCACCCTGGACAGCTCCTTGGATACAAGGTTGCGATCGATGTTGTGCTCCGCGAGGTACTCGAGGTTGTCAATCCGCGCGCCATTGATGTCTGCGAGAGAAGTCAGTCCGCCGCACCACTTTTCAGAGGACAGCTGCAGGACGCACACTCCATGACCAGGATGCGCTTCTCAACCCACTTGACCTCGGGGATGTAGAGCGACGTCTTCTTGATGCCCTCGAAGTCCTTCGTCGTGCGGGCCGCGTTCATGGCCTCGACACCTGCGCAGGCCCAACACTATCAGCTCCGGCCCAAGCATTGAAAGCCCAGGGAGCGCACGGAAGTCCATCTCGAGAGGCAAGGACTCGTTCATCTCCTTGGCCAGCCAGCCGAACTCAAAGTCGGGGAAGAGGTAATCCACGACCTTGACGGCGAAGTTGACGGTCGCCATGCTGCGGACGATGTGGAAAAAGGTGATAAGCGAGCAGCAGAAGCGGTAGATGAGGTCCGTACGCACTCGACGGCATGCCACTCCTCGAGATTGGGGTGCTGAAGCTTGACTGCGACGCGCTGGCCCGTTTCGCGGTCCGTCGCGAGGTGAACCTGGGCGATGCTCGCGATCCCGATCGGCTTCGGGTCCCAGTCCGAGACTGCTCAGAACGCAAGAGTTAGCAAATCCTTTACCAGAGGCTCAGTTTCGGGGTACGCACAGTACAGCTCGCGGCTCTTGCCGGTGTCCCGCACCAGCATGTCGTCGATCTCGCGCATGTCGGATGGCGGGCAGCGGTCCTGGAGGACGGACATCGTCTCCGACCACTCAAGCGGGATGACGGCGACAGAGCCGAGGTGTTGACCGAGCTGTCCGCAGGGGTGTAGAAGTCAGTGCCGTGCCCGTCGACGTTGCGCGCAAGCTGGGGCGCACCTTGATGTAGATGCCCCCAAGCGCCTCGAGCGCCCGAAGCAGCCTGACAGCGCTGTTCCTGTGACAGGCCGAGTAAGCTGCCCTCCGCTCCTCGTCCGACGCATACTCCTGGCTGAACGTCCGCTTGTACTCGACCACGTCGCCCGCAACGGCTGTCATCAGGCGCGTGCAGCGAGCGACCGCGTGCACGAAGTGCCTAGTCGACGGGATGAGGTTGTACGAAGCAGTCGAGGCGAGCAGGAGAAGTGCGAGCAGGGCGAGTACCTGCGTCAGGGATCGCCTGCGCCGGTCAAGCGCGAAGAGATGCGGGCGGTTGCGGTAGAGAACACGCAGGCGAGCGGAGAGGGTGGGATCGGGAGTCGAGGAAGCGAAGGTGCGAGCTGATGGACGGCCACCGCCAGCCTTTGAAGCTACACCGGACGGGACGGATGCCTTCACAAAGAAGAGCCGGGAGAGTCGTACGGGAGTTGGGGTGGACTGGGGGACGCCCGAAGAGCGACGCGACCCGCTCGATGGGCCGGAAGAAGGTCGGACGTGCAGGCTCCGGCCTGGAGGAATGCGCCGCATCCCGCAGGCTGCCGCGGACGTCGCCACAAGCTGCGGCCTGGCCGACGTCGACCGGAGTACGGAGAGCATAGGCCTGGTCGAGGAGCGGGTGCTGGAGGGCTCGGGCGGCTGGATGGGCGTCGAGCGCGGAGGCCGTCGTGACGTTGCGCGGCGAAGACAGTCTCCAGGCGCTGGTGCGTACGTCCGCCGAGCTACACCTGGCGTCCGATGCAAAGCGGTAGGATTTGACGACGTAGTGCACTGGAAAAGGCCTGCCCGAGGAGCGCTAGACAGCTTGCCTGCTCGAGGTCGTCGCCGTAGATGATATCGGCGGCTTGGCAGCGGTGATCTTATCAGCAGTACCGCGCCCCTGCAGAGGATTTCGCGCCCGCTCGTTCTCGACCACCAGCCAGCCCCTCCAAGCCCGTCCGTTCTGTTGACGGACAGCTCAAGATGACAGCAGCGCCCATCACAAACCCGTTCGAACGCGCGCCCGAGGATGTTCTTCTGCTGCTGCTGGCGGAGCTCAGCGTGCAGGACCTCGCTCGCTTCGGTACAGCGTCGCTTTCCTCCCGACGCTTGGTCAGTGGACCTGTCCCTTCGCCGCCGCCGTCGCCGCCGAGACAGAGGCTGACTTCTGCGCCCGAGATCTCTGCAGGTCGAGACGGTCGGCTATCCGGCGTACATGTCGCGCTGCTTCCCCGGCGCACTCGACCTGCCGCTCTCGCCACCGCCGCCAGCATGGAGGTCTTCCTCCTCCTTGCTGCGCTACCTGCACGTGTGCTCCGACATCGCCTTCCAGAAGCGATCCTTCTCCGCTTCTGCTCTCCCTCTCCCTGTCTCTCGGAACCCTCCGCCAGGTCGCAGCCACTCTAGCCGACTCCGACCGGGCTTGCGCTCGCTCATGGCCAAGAGCGCGAGGAGGATTGTCATACCGTCTCCGACCAAACCGCGCTCGCTCGTCGTGTACGACTATCGCGAGGTTGCGGACGGGCTGTACGGAGAGGCGCAAGTTGAACAGATCTGGGAGGTAATGCTGCCGGCCGACGCCGGTGTCCATGGCGCATCGTCGTCGTCAAAGCCGCCTGCGCGCGCAGCCCTAGCAGACCCTACTGCGTTCAGCCTCTCTGGCCATCCGGTGCCGATCAAAGGTAGCGGTGCACTGCTCAGCGCGGAGCTCACGGGCTTGTGCTTCCTTCCCTCGGAATGGCGATTGCCCAAGGCCGTAGGCAATGGTCGCGGTGCAGCCGATCGTCCGACGGACCTCTTGATCTCGTTCGGCAACGGTGTTCTCCAGACGGTCCGCCTGCCGCAACCGGCTGCGGGAGGGAAGTCGAAGAAGAAGTTGCAGGCGACGTCCGGCGCCGAGGTTGCTCTGATATCGACCTTGCCGCATCCGGCGACTTCGATAGAGACAATGGCCGTTTCGCTCAACCACGTGGTCGTAACGTCCCTCGCCGGCGAAGTTCGCACGTATAGTATCGAAGACGTCGCAACATCATCCATAGGACTCGGCTCGGCAGTCCGCCCTTACGCGGCGCTGAGAAACGAAGGTGGCGGATATATCGCCGTTGGTGCCGCTGGACGACAGCCTGGCACCTCCCTCATGCTTTTTGACGTCACACAAGCAGATACGGGAGCCGGGCCTCGCAGGTCACTTTTGCCCGCGCGAAGAGACTGCGCTTCTCAATCGACGCCGGCCGTCTACGCGTTATCCGTCTCGGAGTCGGCGCCCTCCCTCCTTTTGTCAGGCTGGTCCTCCCCGGCCTCCTCCCTCTGCGTGCACGACTTGCGCGCCCCGTCTGCGCACCCTGCCTTCTCTTTCACGGACCGCATCGCGGACCAGCCGTTCTACTCGTGCACGTCGTCCTTCCTCGGCGGCGCCGGACCAGCTCACGTCATGGGCGGCATGGGCGCGCGAGGTAACGTCGGCATCTTCGACGTGCGCATGGCCGGACGCCGCGACGGAGGGTGGACTGTGTTCGCGCCTGGGACGACGGGCAGGCAGGCCGGCGGGTCAGTCGGTGCGCTGCAGGCCGAGGGAGGCAGACTGTGGGGTGCAACGCCTGAAGCGGCGTTCTGCATCGACTTCACGCTGCCTCCCACCCAGGAGGAGCAGGAGATCGCGCGCTACTACGAACATTGCGGCGGACGAGCAGCATAGATGGTCGAGATCAAGGGTCATTAGATGGGCGTCTACGTCTATGGGTGCGAAACTACGAAGGAACTGCCTTTGCCACCTGCTGCAGCGACGCCTCCTCGGCGTCGACAAACTCCTCATCAGAGTCCCCGTCTGCACCGTCTGCTGCTTTGTCGGCGGCTGCGTTCCCGTTCAATTGCAGGGCACCGATGCCAGATGCGAGCTCAGCTTCGGTTGATGCTGGTGCACTCGATGCGACGGCTAGCTCAGCAGAGGGCGGTTGAGCGGACGTTGGTGCTGAGCGCTTGTCGGACTCGTCAGGGGCACCACCGCGTAAGATCCACTCAGAAGCGCCAATCTGCAAGGACGTACAGCCAGGTTAGCAGGCGTACACAGCGTACAGGCCATTGCGCAACGTACTCTGGAGCCATCCGCGACCCACCGCTCGCGATACTGCGCTCTCCGACGAGCGCATAGGTCCAGGAGCGACGGCAAGTACTCCTCCTGTAAGAATTCGAAGTTGTACTTTCCGCCGAACGCCGTCTCGAGCTGGTCGTCCGGGATCCAGGGCTGCGTGCGATATTGAGTCAGTCTTCGGACTCATGCTGTGCGATAGGGAGGGTGAGCGCACCGCAGGCTCGTTGAAGCTGAGTTTTGCGCGGGTGACGGGGTCGATCAGGGGCAGGATGAGCTTGAAGAACTGGTTGAGGATCCAAGGGACGTTGATGGCGATGGCCTTGCCCATGCGTTCCGGGTAGTGATGCGAGAGCATGTGGATCCAGCCGCGCACGGTCGGGATCGGTGGCGGCGACATGCCACCGGCGAAGCTGCGAAGGGTGAGGAGCAGGCTCAGAGGAGCGTTGCGCGACATTTGAGAGCGATATGACTCACTTGACAAGGAGCACCTGCTTCTCGACGCCAGGCGGCATCATGTCGATGGAGCTGCGCGCCAACAAAGGGGAGCACGAGCATCAGCCTTGCGCGAAGGCAGCGAGCCGCTCAGAACGCACCGCTCCATGACCCATACACAGTACTTGACGTTGAGCGCCGAGTCCTTGCTCTCGTTCCGCGACGGCACCTGGTAGTGCAGCGGTCGGCCGCCCTCGTCCCAACCGTTCACGTAGCTGTCGAGCGCACACTCGTCAGCTCCGACCGCGCGTTGAGACACCTCGATCCAGATCGGACGCACTCCTTGCCACTGCGATTCTCCGGCTTGATGAGGGCTGCGTTCAGCCCGCCTCCCTCACCCTCGCCGCCATCATCATCTGCAAGGCAGTTGTCGCGACGCCAGACGAGCGTGTTGGTGAGCTTCGTGATGGCAGCTGCGGGTATCGGCCCAGTTCCTCAGCGTCAACAGGTGTCCAACAGGCTCAGTCCAAGGCTGCGAGCACGTACCTTGCAAGTTCCAGTTGTTCGCCCTCAGATAGCGCAGGAAGCAGTCCTCCGTGAGCCACATCCTCTCGCCCCTCGCCAGAGGCTCGGTCGCCGCCTTGCCCTCACCGACGGGCAGCTTGAGATTCGTGGCCGAGAAGTGGGCGAGGATAGCGTCGTACTTGTCCTTCTGCTCGCCCTCGGGCCGTGCAGGCCGCGGAGGAGGCTTGACGAGCGTCGGCTCCTGAAGGACAGTCTTGATAGTCGGGAGGGAGGTTGTGCTCTGCGAGGCCGAGCTCGCGCGGGAGGAGCGGAGGAACGACATCGAGCTTGAGCTGGACGGCTAGCGACGATCTAGGCTTGTACGGCTGGCTGACGAGCGCTGCGTGTCTGAGACTGAAGCTGCGAGGGGAGGTTTTTGAAGATGGCTTGAGGGTTGGGCTGAGGAGAGGAGTGCCTCGGCGTCGCGTCACTCCAATGGCCGACTCGTCAAGCAGCGCACTTTCACAAGCTCTGTCGAAAGCGCACTAGAGATGTAGCATAGTAGGCAGGCGCTGACCAAGGAGAACCGAAGAAAATGACGGGGAAGATGTCTACTGCTGCAGATGGCGAGTGAGGTACAAGGGAAGGTGGGTGAGGCAGGCGCCGGCGGCGCACAACGCCGCACGGCCGAAGATGAATTGCGCGAACGGCCGACGAGCAAAGGGCCCAGAGGGGTCGCGCAAGAAGGGGTATCGTGCGGTAGGGGTGAGATAGCAGCGTCCTTACGAACGAAGAGGAGAGGGAGGTGAAAGGAGGGCAGGGCCGGCGGCCGTGTCCCTTTACTTGCCGCGGTTGGTTCCCGCGAGCAGGCTGTCGTACAAGCCGCCGGCGCTCTGCTCGTTGCGCAGTTGGATCATGTAGATGACGCCGCTGCGTGACAAGAAAGAGGCAGACGGTCAGCGACTGCGCAAGATGAAGAAGGGATGAGACTGAGACGGACGTCCTGCGGCCCTGATCACTGATCTCAATCGCAACGCCGGTCTTGCCAACGCGCTCAACGCCATCGGTGAGGACGATGGTCGAGATGAGCATTGCCTTGCTGCTGGAGTCGCTCTCGACGACGAGCTGCTTGACATTGGTGCTTTGCTGGTGGTAGAGCTTGAGTCGGGCGGCGCCGATGGACTTCCACTGTGCGTGGTTGCGCTTGAGGAAGACTTTGCACTTCATCTGCGCCGTGATGATGGCTGGACCAGAGAGCGTTGCGCGATCCTGCTCGGCGGTCGGTGACGGCGGTGGGCTCAGATCCGTTACCTCTTCGGGCGGCGTCGACGTGCCCGACGACGGGTCGAGCGACGAGATGGCCCGCTGGCGCACCTCAGCGAACGCGGCGGACGGCATGGCGACCGGCGCGATCGGCTCGGCCGACCGTGAGCGCTGCGAGCCGGGGTCCGCGGCGAAGTTGACGGGCGCGCTGGACTCACGCTGGCCGAGCTGCGAGGCTGATGGACTGGGCCTCAATGCCGGATGTGACGGCCCACTGGAGGGAGGGCCGCCGTCGCTGTTAGAGCGAATCGCACCGCCTGCAGGTATCGAGCTGCCTGGAGGGAGGTAGGACTGCGGCGACAAGCGATCCGGTGGTCCACCGCGCATCATGGGAGGAGGCGGCAGCGGCGCCTCGGGCTGCAAGTAGCTCGACGCCTGCGAGCCGTTTGAGAGCATCGACTGCGAGCGCGAGACGCTGCCTTGCGGCGGCATGTTGGGCCCAGGAGGGAAGGGCGGACGGACGGCGCCACCCTGACCCTGAGGGTACGGCGGCCCGAGCGGCTGACCCGGGCGCAGCTGCTGACCGGGCTGCAAGTAAGGTTGAGGAGCATGCTGTGGCGGCGCCGGAGAAAGTCCACCGCTGATAGACCGCACCGGGAACTGGTTGAACTGCGCCGGACCTGGAGGAGAAGGTCGAGGCGCATTCATGTGCCCCAGGCTGGCACCTCGAGGAGGCGGCATCGTTGCGGGCGGAGCGCCGTTGTGCTGGCCGTACTGCGGCGGCGATTGAGGCCTGCCTCCATTGTAATGAGGGGCGCCGGCGGGCGGATACTGCGCCGGTGGAGGACCGGACTGATGTGACTGGAGCGACATGGCGTCCATCTGCTGATTGATGCTGGGCGAACCGCTCGAGCTGTGGGTCGAGTAGGTACTGGCCTGCGAAGGAGCCTGCGAGACGACGCGCTGCTGACCGGGGTGTTGCTTTTGTAGTGGAGCGGGAGGGAATGACTGCTGAGGCGAGGTTGCGATAGGTGAGGTGATGCTCGGCGCAGGAGAGCTGCGTGCGATCGAAGGTTCGGGGGAGGTAGGCGGCAGACCGGCTGCTGCCCGCTGCGAGATCTGCTGTTGCACTGCGAATGCGAAGAAGCATGATGAGAGAAAATCAACCAGGCGAGTCAGAAGAAGAGCTCTCACTATCGGTGGCGAATTGGATGCAAGCGCTGAAGTCGCGCAGGATGGGAGATTGCAGCTCAGGCGAGGCAAGCTGGATGAGGAACCGCTCCTTCTTCATAACGAGAACCTCAATCGAGTTGGCTGTGATTGTACAGATAGGCGAGGTCAGTAGACGACGAGACCGCAAGCACCGGAACAACGCACGCGTAGGTCCGGGTTGGGCTTGAAGATGCTTGCCGGCCAGGGGCGGGTACGATAGCCAGAGATCCTGCCTCTGCCCGTTCGCGCTCTCGGCCGCCTTCTGCAGCCGATCCTTCTCGTCCATGTACTCGCACATGAGGAAGAGGTCGGAGAGGAGGAAGATGTGCGCCTTGCGGTGGACAACGGGCCGGCCGAGAGAGGTGGGCGTGAACGAGATCTCAACAGCCGCCGAGCAGCGCAGCTGCCTGACGAACGGGAGCGACGACGGGTTGATCTGCAGGCGGACCATCTGCGGTGTCGAGGGTTCGGTCAGAAGGGTCGCGGGGGCGGTGAGGCATGAGCTGGACAGACCCTCGGCTTCATCGTGAAGAGATCCATCGTCCGATCCGGGGCAAGTCGACGCTCAACATCGGCCAGCGTCTCGCGCGGGACAGGCGGCGGCGGGGGGCTCTGCTCCAGGTCGCGCGGCAATGGCTCCTTCTCGTTATGTATTGGCTGCATCGTCGGCGGCGAAAGGCTGTTGTATGAGGTCGAAGTCGAGTTGGATGAGTCGCGACCGTTCTGGCTAAACATAGAGGCGCTACAGCAGTACGAGAGAGCGGTGCATCAGCGTCGGACGATACCTTGAGGAAGGAAAGCGGCCTCACTCGCTGCTGCGGCTGTGAGCCGTCGAGCTGATGGTGCTCGTGCGCTCGCCCTGCTGCAGCGGCCTGAAAGCCGACGGGTTACCCTCATCCTCCACCGTCATCTCCAACCGACTCCGCACGAGCTCGAGAAGCGCGTCCAGGCGCTCGTTGGCACCGATGAGAAGGTTGTGATCGCTCCGGCCGGGTTGCGTGCTGCGGTCCGCGCGCCAGATCTTCAGCAGACGTCCTTGCAGCTGTTCGACAAGAGCGCAGCTCAGCGTACCTCTTCAAAAGACGCGCGTACAGCTTCTTGTAGTACCGCAAGCGCTGGTATGGTAGGATGAAGAAAGAGTCGAGCGTCCACTTGCCGTCATGCAAAGGCGATGACGGCGCGGCCTGCAGCTGGGCCGAGACATCCGAGAGGATCGCATGCAAAGCGGTATTGGACTGGACGGGCGTCCAGGTGTCGTAGGACGTGAGGTAGGTCGTGCAGTACCGTCGGTACGCCGGCTCCATATCGTCGATCTGCGAGCACAACGGGCCCGAGATGCTGTCAGCGACGGCAGCCTCGTACGGACGGCTCGGAGAAGACGCACCCAACGCATCAACAGGTCACCCAGAGCTTTGGGCGAGGATGGGCTTGGTCCGATCTCGCGCAGTTTCTGTAAGGAGGCGCGCGCGCGGGTTAGCCCCAACGTCGACGCGCCAGCTGAGGAGCTCGAAGGCGGACGTACGGCGCCAAAGCTGCGGTTGATCTTGTACACGCCCTCGATTGACCGGAACATCAGGTCAAGCAATGGCGGAGGGAAGTTCTGACGAGACCATGCGCCGGCCACCTTCTGCAGGATGCGAAGCGCAAGGGCGCGCAGGGGCGCGAGCATGTTTCGTCAGCCCGTCGGTCTCGATCAACTATTTGAAGCAGGCCCGACTGCAGGCAATACGAGGCCTACTGAAGGGCAAGATGGGAGTTGGCACGCACTCGGATGACCATGCTCAGCTCCTCGACGTAGCGCTTCTCGCTCTCAATCAGGTCGATGAGAGGGTTGGTCCGCCGCTTCGCCTCGCTCTCGCCGTCGTCGTCGCCAGCATGTGAGGCTGCAGGCGACGGCATTTGTCCGCTGAAGCCGTACGCACTGCTGGGCGAAACGACCGAACTGAGGGGAGGCGCAGGAGGAAGGCCGCTGGCTGAAGGAGAGGGGTGCGGCAGAGGCGCCGCTGCTGCCCGCCAAGGGTCAGGCTGAAGAGCCTCGGGCGACTGCATCTTCGCGAGCGAGCTGGCTGCTGAGCGCAGGCGAGCTCAAGAGCCGTGTCCGGAGGCGTACAATGACTGGCCTGAGGTCGGGAAAGGCGAAGGTAGCGTTTGAAGGGGTGTCTGCCTTGCGACGGTCGTGTCGAGGGAAGGGATCGTCGCCAGTCGCCCGGGGTGTTGTGAAAGAGCCTCTAGCGGGAGCCAACCCAGTGTATCTTCGATCAGCCGTCGAAAGCTTGCACGAGTGGCGACCAAGCCCATGACAGGTGGAAAGCTAGTAACGTACGAGTCTGGCGAATGGAGCGATGGAGGCCTGGTCAGGGAGGGCCGTCTGCTGCTTAAACCTCGACTGGACGTGCGCGAGAGGAGGCGGGGCGGGGGCCACCGCGTCGCGCCGCGCGCAGTGCACTGGCGCTGCACGCCTGCGGATCAAATCTTCTGCTGATATCATGCCATTGACAGACGATGCACAGACGGGACGGATGAGCAACAACATGGGTGTTTCGTTGACGGTTGACTTGTCCCTGATTCAGTAGAGGGCACAGGTGCCTTTTGTAGCTCGTAACCGATGCACAATACCCCATCTGAGATCGCCAAATCCGCAGTACAACCCCTCATGCCTCTACGAATGCCCGGTAGACGACGAGACCGTCGGCCTCAGCCCTGAAGGTAGCCTCTTGGCCAGCGGCGATAAACCAGACGCTGCCCGGCTGAAGCGCGCTCTTCTCGGCGTCGAACTCGAGCGAGCCGCTGCCCTCGGTCACGATGGCGATGCTGGGTCCGTCGATGGCCGGATGCGCCTCAGCTTGGTCGGCGGCGAGCTTGGTGGCGAGAACCGAGAACTCCTCGATGGGCGGGTCATACAACAGCGTGTTGGAGAGGCCGCGGAACGCCGTCGGCGACATGAGCTGCGCGTCCGGCGAGGCGGTCGTGTACGTGAGCATCGAGACGAGCGTCGGCACGTCGCGCAGCTTAGGCGTCAGACCGGCGCGGACGACGTTGTCTGTCAAATGCGTTTGAGTTAGCTCGAGTTTAGGCGGTGGACGGGAGGCGCATCAACGCACCCGACGTCGCCATACACTCGATGATGTCTGCGGAGAAGGCGGACGCAAGTCAGCACTCCGCGTTGATCTTAGAACGTAATCAGAGAACCAACCGCCAGAGATGTAGGCATGCGGCTCGTTTGCGCGCAAAAAGACGCCCTCGCCGACCTGCAGCTCGACGACGTTGAGCAAGAACGAGCAGAACGAGCCGACATCGCCTGGGAACTGCTCCTCGAGCGTGAGCACAAGCTCAACGAGATCCCGCTCGCCCTCCTGTACCTCGACGCCGCCGACACGGTAGCGCTTCACGAGCTTTGCCAGTTGCTCCTTGACAAGCTCGTCCGGCGCCGTCATCAGGCACTCGAACACCTCGCGCAGGGCGATCTTCTTCGGCTCCTCGTCCGTGGGCAGCGATACCTCGCCTGAGAGGGCAACGAGCGTCGTGTGGGCCTGATTGGAGATAAGGGCGGCGAACTCGGGCACGAGTGCGAGGTACGTGGCGATCTGAGGAAGCGGTCGGAAGCCGCAGAAGCCCTTGAAGGGAGTGATGGCAAGCGCCATCTCAGGCTGCGAGGGGAGGAAGGCTCGTCAGCCTGTCAGCTCAAGTCCTACGACGTCGAACTCTTTACTTGAGACGTACCTTGTGGTTGCCATCTAGTGCGCAGGTCGGCCTGACGTCAGTATCGCCCACGCACATTCGTCGATGCCCTTGGACGCACCCTTGTAAATGTCAGGTCGCTCCTTGTACAGCCGCTGCGCGAGGGACTTGTCGGGGTGTGCCTGGATACTGAGCGCCTTGCCGATCGCGAGCACCTTGAAGAGGAACGGCAGGTCTTTGCCAAACTTCTCGACGACACGTGCTCCGAGGTAGCGCTCGGGCGACGCGGCAATGAGCTTCTGGAGGTCCTCGCCGCTCTTCAGGGCCCTGGACGGGCATGACGGGTGCGTTCCCATCCACAGCTGAGATGCAACGTGATGCCCGTCAACAAGTGTGCGCTGAGCAAAACCTGAGCGAAATGAGCCTACCTCAGCGTAGGGCTTGTTCTCGTCGAGCTCGAAGCCGGGCATGTCGCGTCCGAACTGGGCCGCCTTGGACGCGCTGCCGATCTTGCCCCATTCATACGACTGGACGCCGCACGCGAGCTGGAAGGCGGACGGCATGATCTGGTGCAGGGGTCGGGATTGGTCGAAGGGTCGGTGGGCGATGATGAACGTAGAGACGCGCAGGGAAAGGCTGAGACGTTGACGCCAGAGTAAACCCAAGGTCAGCTCTCGTTTCCTCTCTCGGCGACAGATGGGAGATAGGAGAAGCATAGGGACGTACGGATGTCGGTCCAGAGGAGATCTTAAGAGAGGCGGAGTCGATGTAGGTGGGCAAGTAGCAAGATGTCGCTTCCGAGTGCGAGATTTGGATCGAGCCCGTCGAGTGTACGCCTGACCTCGACCACCCATCCCGCCCATCTTGCCTTGTCGCTGTCCACGCGAGTCAGGACAGAGATCATCTTCAGACGCCAGCTGCTACCCCGCCCCTCACTCGCCAGAAAAGTCGGCCAGCAGTCCGCCGCACTCGACCCCTGGTCACGGGACTACTTCGCTCGCTTTCGTGATAGTACGTCTAGCGTGTCCAGCCTGCCTGTCGCTTGCGGTCTGTCTGATCGGCTTCAGCTGACGCCTGAATGTCCTGCGCATTCTTAGATACCGGAGCGTGCACCCCAGTACCGGAACAATTTCAGGGAAGCTGTCGCGCTCGCCGGCTCGACGACCCCGCAGCTCCCCCGAATGGCCGACCCCGCACCGTCCACGGAGGATGCTCCTAGCGTCCAGGTGCGTGCTGTTACAGCTTACTGTGACCAGACGCCCTGCTGATTTTCGGTACCTCGCAGGACACCGAACGCCTGGCCGATGGCGAGGAGGTCACCCCTGGCTCTGGCGACTCAGAAGACGCAGCAGCCGTAGCGACCCCGTTGACTGCCCCCTCTGCCGACGCCGACGACACGAAGGCCGCTATCGCCCCCCTTCAGGCCAAGTTGGTCGAGATCACCGCCTCGCGCGACGCTCTTCTCGAGTCGCTCGGTTCGGTTCAGTCGACCATGGCGTCTCTGCAGGGCAGGGTTGCGACTCTGGAGGACGAGAACGCCGAGCTGCAGGCGTTCAAGGCGGGCGCGGAGGAGAAGCTCAAGGCTGCAACCGAGTCAGAGACCATAATTCTCAACCTGCGGAGCAGCCTCGAGGACTCGCGTCGGCAACTCATGCGCTTCCAGGCGGAGAAGGACGCGCGCATCCCGAGTGGCGCGTCCGCCAATCACATGCTTGCGCCGTCACAAGCCGTGGATGCGACAGCCAGGCGCGACAGGCGGACATCGCTCGGCATCGGCACGGCGGGCAGGATGGACAAGTCGCACCGGCGTGTGTCGTCCGTCTCGGACTCGGGCGTTCTTGCCCTTACCGACATCGCTCCTCCGACGGTCACGAAGGGCGGTCTGCGCGAATTGCGCCTCTCGCAAGTGCCCGCCCCGGCCCAGCCTCCACCCGTCGCAGCCGCTATCACATCGCTCTTCAGCGGCTGGGGTCAAAACTCCAATGTCGCCGAGGCTAAGGAGGCTGCAAATCGCTTGTCTTTGGCCAGCACCGGCCAGCCGCAGGTTGACCTGTCGCATGACGAGGACGACAGCGGGTCGGCCGAGGAGGCCCGCCAGCATGCGCTCGAACGGTTGCAGGGCAGTAAGATGCCCACCCCGTCGGCCAAACCCGCGCCCATCGTCGACCGGGAGGAGCTCACGCAGCTGCAGCTCGAGGTGCAGGCGCTACGCAAGGAGCTCATCGCCGCTCGTCAGGCGCGGGAAGCTTCTGAGGTTGCTTGCCGCGCCCTGCGCGAGTTCATCGCCATCCCTCAGGACGAGCGCGAGAAGGAGCTCGAGGGCATGCGCCTGCCGCCGCTGCCGTCCGACATGAGGGACGTGTCGGACGAAGAAGAGCCGACGCCCGAGGAGAAGCCGTCGGGCATCTCAAGCTGGTTCAAGCGCAAGCCTTCCAATCCCATCATCCCTGCCCATTCCGCCCTGCCATTGCCCTCGCCACCGACCGCAGGTGCGTCGAACGCGTCCGTCGCAGGATCAGCAACGGCGTCTGCGCCGGACGACGCCGCCTCAGCAGCGCCTCCGTCTCTCGCTCACGGCAACAGCTTCATCTCATCGTGGACGCGCGGCGTCTCGATCTCGAACGCTGCCTCACCATTGAAACCGCCTCCATCACCAGTCCGCTCTCCCAACGAACCCGATTCGTCCGACACCCCTCCTGCGTTGCCCGCCAAGCCATCGCGCTTCAACTTCTTCTCGCTCGGCAAGGGCACGCCCACTTCCCCACCCCCCGCCGCTCCCGGTCAGCTGGACAATCACAGCGTCGCTTCCACCCCTGCACCGACAATCCACGAGGAAGACGCCGACGAGCTGGAGCCTGCGGAAGCCAGCACGGACGTCCTGCGAGAGGCGATTGAGCAGCAGGACCTCGAAGCAACTGTCGAGCACGCCGACTCGCTGAAGACCGGCAGCGAAACTTTCGACCTGCTGCCTGAGCCGTCGTCGCCCAGCAGTCCGGACGTCAAGCAGACTGCGGACGCCCAAGAGGAGTCCGGCGACGAGCATCGGAACTCGCAGGGCAGCGACCGCAAGGACGTCGACGCCGAGGACACCCCTCGTCTCGCCTGACGGCCCTTGACTCTTCCTCGCCAACTGCCTCACTGCCACACCTCTTGTGGGAGATGTGCGACGATCCTTACGAGACCATGACCCATGTACGACGGTGCCGCTTGTCATCAGCTGCGAGCCTGCGTCGCTGCGGTCATTATTCGCTGGCGCTTCGATGCGGAAGCGTTCAAGTCATTTTGTAACTCCGCAAACTGCGCCCGCCGACTCGCCCCTTTTCTTCAGCCTTCCCGGCTCGAGCCTCCGCCTGATGTCAGGGCGCCCTGTGCGGTCGCCGAGAGAGGGGGGCGCAGCATGAGGTGACGGCTGACCTGCAGCTGCTGCGAGCTGACTGCCACCTGGTCTCCTGCTCCCTTCCCTCCCAGCGAACCGCCCTCAACCTCGCCGCAACGATGCGCGTGCGGCTTCCGGACGACAAGCTCCCTCACGCGACAGTGGACGTCGAGCCACCCGGGCGGTCCGTGCGGGACCTGCTGAGGAGAACGCTCGCGGCCTGGCCCAAGGCGAGCAGAGGAGAGCTCGCAGCGCTCGAGGACGACGATGCCGGCTGGGGCATGGCCGGATGGGAGCAGGGCTCGGGCGACGACCTGGAGGACGATGCTGCTCATCACTGGGACGGTGCGTGCTGATCGCCGGCCGTGCTGCTGTTCTCGAAGCGATAGCTGACAAGCCCAGTCGAGCGCGCCTCCAGACCTGTTCGAGCTCGACGCACCCCTGCCGGACCCGCTGCCGTCTCATCTCGCCCTCACCCTCACTTCGTCGCCGTTCAAGATGAGCTTCCTCTCAATCCCCTCTATCTCGGACGGCTCGACGCAGGTCATTCGTTGCCTTCCCTGGACGACGGCCGAGCAGCTCGTGGAGGAGGTCTGCGACCGGCACGGCTTGATGCGCCGCCTGACGCTGGGAGGAGAAACGCGCAGTCGCGGGAAGGACAAGTTTGGCGGCGGGACCAAGGTTGAGTACGTCCTCGAGGAGGTCTGGACAGACGACCACGGCCTTGAGCGTGAGTGCTTGCCCTACCTCGCGGGGAGGGGCAGCCCAGGCTGATCTCCACCGCAGTCAACTTCGAGGTGAAGCCCGAGGCCTTCGTCGCACTCCTCATCGACAAGCCGCTCTACGAGTCGCCTTTCCCTCACCTGGACGTCTCACCCACCTATCGCTTCCGCATCCCCGAAAGTTGGCTCCTCCGCTCGCCTCGACCGGCGCACCCAAGCGCAGCACCTCCAACGTCCACCGTGGACAACGAAACGACGGTCAAGAGCAGCGAGTCGCATGCTGATACCGAGAAGCCTACAAGGCCGGACGACACGAGCGGCCCAGGAGAGGGATCAGGGAAGCGTTTCTCGCTGTTCGGCTCGATCCTCAGCACCTTCACTGCGCCTGCTGCAAGCGAGGCTGCATCGCATACCCCGGACTCGCCATCTCCGCAGGCCGCGCCGCTGAGGCAGAGCAAGGGCATCAATCGACTGAGCGTGTCCGATCCACTCGCCGGCCCTTCGAGCCCGAGCGCAGGAACGCCGCTCGTCAAGGATCGGTCGCAGCAGATGGAAGAGCTGGCGGACGAGGACTGGGAAGCTCTTTTCGTACGTCCGTTTCGACTCAATCCTCTTGTGGTCGATACTGACACCTTCGACTGGCTACAGGACCGTTTTGGCGTTCAGTCACCTGAGGCGAAGGCGCGGATGAAAAGCATGCCGGCCCACAAGCGAGCTGAGCTCTTCTCGAAAACGCGGACCTCGTCGCCCCTGTCGGCCGCTTCCCTCTCCCGGTCCAGCTCAGGCCACCTTCAGCGCCCATCGCTCGCGGGCGCGCCTCCCACTAGCTTCAAGGATCTAGATGGCACGAGCACTCCTCGCCTCGAGCCACAGCGCACGGGCGAGTCCTGGGGCGGCTCAAAGCGGTTCTCGCTCGCTAGCCTCACCGGCTGGGGTGATGCGACGGAGGAGGAGGTTGATGCTGCTGCCCAGGCTCCGCTGGCGAAGCAGGACACTGGCGGCTGGAGCGCTTGGTGGAGTGGGGCAAAGCAGTTGGGCAAGGATCCTACTTTGACGGCCGCGGTCAAGGAGCTCTCGCTATCGTGCGTCCTCTTCTCCTTCGCCACCTGGAATCTGCCGGAATGACACTGTGCGGCCTCTACCACAGCACCGTGACCAACATGAAGGTGCGAATGACCCTCGGCTCACTCAGCCGCACCCTAGCGTCGGCCACCAAGGAGATCTGTGAAGAGTTCATCGAGCTGCGCGGCGTCGATGCGCTGCGGAAGGTTCTAGCCCGCATCGTCCGTCCACCGGTCCAGGAGTCGGGCGACCTCGCCTTCCAGTCGGTGTGCGAGATTCTCAGCGTTGTTCAGTCCGTCATGCGCTACGGCGGGGTGAGTTTTCCCCCCTTGTCGTCGCTGTTGAGCGGCGCTGATCACCCCTTGCGCGCCAGATCACGTACCGGACGATCATCTCGGACGAGGAGTTCATGATGCTCCTGACGCTCGGCTTCAACGTGCCTTCGTGCGCCGTTGGCCTGCGTGTCTCGCGTCTCCTCGCTGGCTTTACTCTCATGGCCGATACGCTCAACACAACGGTCGTCCTCCAAGCCTTCTCGGCAGCGCGTTTGCTCACCGGCGACCGCTACCGCTTCCAGAGGCTTGTTGACAGCTTGACCACCGGCGCAGGGTGGGACGGTTCTGACAACACCTACCTCGTCGACGAGCATCGACTGGGCCTGCTCACCTTCATCGCGACAGTCTGCGCGGCGTACAAGGCGGACGTCGAGGGCCGCGTGCTGCTGCGCGAGGAGTTCAACAGCGCCGGCCTGAAGGAGCAGCTTGTCGTTCGTCCTCTTAATTGCACCTCTTTCCATACATGCTGGTTAAACTTCCTGCCCTCTGAAGGCTATCCGCTACACCGACCCTCCAGAGCGCATCGTCGAGTGCATAGTGGAGTGGCACGACGCGTCGGCTCACGACCTAGATGCGCTCAAGATCCACCAGGAAGCAATCCTCGACGGTCTCGTCGACTACAACAGTGCAGGCTTTCAGACGGACTCGATCACTGCGGTGGCGATGGCGCAGCTGCGAAAGCTGTCATCTGCGCTGCGCGAGTCGGAGGCGTTCAGCAGCAACGTCGGAGGGATCTTACGCTGCGTCGTCGATGTCGTCGAGCGGGAAACAGACGCGTGCGACCCTGCCGTACTGCCGCCTAAAATCGCCACAGACTGATGAGTCTCTGCTGTACAGCTTCTCGAGGGACACTGTACTCGACATCCTCCGAGTGTGCGCCGAACAAGTCGCAGAGCTTCAGGATTCGTGCGTCTTCCGGCTCACCGACCTGTGCTCTTCCGCGCTGACCGCCAGGCACCGTTGACAGCTCCGACTGGACGTCCGCCATTGAGTCCATCACGACGATCCTCAACGCGAGCTCTGATGAGACGTACGTGCCCGAGGTCGACCGGCTCAGGCTCCAAAACGATGCGCTGCAGGACGAAGTGCGCCCCCTTCGCCTCTTGAACTGCGCCGGCGCTGACGCCTACCTGCAGCTTGAGGCGCTCAAGGAGACGCTGCGCCAGAAGGAGTTTGAGGAGACAGTCTTCAAGGAGCTTCCGCCGAAGTACTCTGAGAGCTTCGGTTCTGTACGTCCGCTTACTTCTTGTGTGCGACAAACGACGCCTGACAATCCTTTTACACGCACGCAGAGCTCGAACATGCTCCGGAGGGAGGACGGCGCCGAGGTCAGTCAAATCGACCCTTCCACGCCGTCCTGGGCCGAGGCTCAACCCGTCCCTGACGTCCAGGGCATCGCCAACCAGGGCTTGATCATTCGCCTCGTTCAGAAGGAGCGCGACATTGGCCAGCTGCGGATGCAGCTCGACAAGCTCAAAAAGGACGGCGCGAAGGAGGCCAAGGACGGAGTTTGTTGACGTCTCTCCCTTGCGCCGAAATGAAGACTGACTGAACCTTGTGCGCTGCAGGATGACAAGGCCCGGCGAGATCGTGAGCGCGCTAAAGATCTCAAGCACAAAGCTGACTTGGATGCTGTTCAGGCGAAGGTGCGCTTCCTCCTTGCGTTTCGCCCGTGCGCCTTGGGCTGAGGCCTGCGGATTTACAGCTTCAAGACGCCGAGCTGACCCTGCAGGACAGCAAGTCGGATCTCGCCTACATGCAGCGCGCGCTCGAGACTGTTCACGCTCGCTTCCGCTCGCTGTCCTTGGTTGATGGCGGATCCAACGCCTCGACATCGACGGCGCAAGCGGGGCCTGAAATCATTGCCACCGAACTCGTCAACAGCCTCACGCAGCGCGAAGAAGAGATCAAGAGCCTGCGCCGCGAAGTTGACCGGCTGCGGCGGCAGGCTTCAGCGCGCAAGCGGGCGTCGGCGTCGTCTGCTTCATCACAGGAGGAGAAAGACTTCAAGGCGCGCGTCGCTCCACCACCTCCGCCGTCGAGCATGCTGCGCAACTCCTTCGTCTTCAGCGCACCCGCGAATGCCGAGCTCAAAACGGCGCTTGGAGCCTCTCGCCAGCCACTTGCACCTCTATCATCGACAGTGGAGCTCGAGGGCTCGACCATTCCTCCCTGTCCCGGTCCTCCTCCGCCTCCGGTCGTCTTTCGGTCAAGTACAGCACCTCCATCTCTGCCACCTCAACCACCATCGGCTGAAGGTGACCACTCCGCACGTGTATCGTCGGCCTCCGGCCTGTCGGACGTGCGCTCAGCTCTGTTCGCCGCCATCCGCGCGCAGCCAAAGGATGAGGTCGATGAGGAGCTGCGCCTGTCCGATGCTACTCCCGCCCGGGACATGCATGCCGGTCGAGCGGCACTCATGGCCGCCATCAAGGGCAAGCAAGCTGATGTTTCCAGTCCAGCGCCTGCAGCTTCGCCCTCGTCGGCGTCATCTTCCACGGCTTCACCGTCGCCACCTCCGCCCCCTCCTCCTCCGCCTGACGGTGCTTCGCGACCTGCCGGCGAGGGTGACGCAGACCGGCGCGCTGCGCTGATGGCTGCGCTCAGAGGCCGACCCGCAGCGAAGGCGGCCGAGTCAACCGTGCCGCCGCATCCGTATGCCGGCCCCTCGCAGCCCGCTGGCGAGGACAACACAGACCCTCGCGCGGCGCTCATGGCTGCGCTCCGACGTCGTCCACCATCGGAGGCGGCCCTGTCCGCCATGCCACCCTCTCCGTCCGCTATCACTCCACCTTCGACACCCGGCGTGGCCGCATCCGCCAGCGAAGAAAACGACACGTCCTCGGCCATTGATCTGCGTGCGGCTCTATTAGCTGGCATCCGCAAGGGTCCTCCGGTGAAGGGCATTGTGCCACCCGCGCCTCCAGCACCTCGTGTCCCGCCTACCGCTCCACCGTCCACGAAACTGAAGGTGCGGGTCATTCTGCGCGACTGATTTCTTCCTTCGCTGACCCATCATATGCACCAGCCCTTCTTCTGGAAGAAGCTCACCGCAAACGACGTTCAAGCGACGATTTGGGGCGACATGCCGGCCGAAATCCTTTCGCTCGACCTGCTCGAGCTCGAGCAGACGTTTTCGATGGCGCCGGCCAAGACGCCGAGTACGAAGAATGCGCTTTCGCGCTCGGCGCAGGCATTCACGTTTCTGGACATCAGTCAGTGCGCCGACTTCTTGCCTGCAGCTCAGCTGCTGACAGTCGTACCCTTCGTCCGCAGCGCGCTCGAACAACATCGGTCCGTGATCCCCGCCTCCGGGCTGGCTAGGCGACTGAAATAGTCGGTCTCCTCTTCTGCATACAGGCATCCTTCTTGCCAAACTCAAGCTTCCGATCCCCAAGATCTCGCAAGCGATTCTCGGTGAGCCCGCTCGCCTCCTATCCTTCCTCCCGAGCACTGACGAACGGCAACACGATCAGTGTTCGACGATGACACGCTGAGCTTGGACGACCTCAAGAGTCTCAGCCGGCTGCTGCCGACGGCGGAGGAAGTGAATCCAACCTCGTCCCTCGCCGCTTTTTTTGTCCCACTGATCAAGTCTCGGGCCTGCAGTCGAGCCGCATCGCTTCACACGAGGACCTCTCCAAGCTGGCTAAGCCCGATCTGTACTTCAAAGAGGTACGTCACTGACCTCTGTCAGCCGCACGGCGAAAGTCTGACCCGTGCACTCTCGTCGCTGCAGATCGGCCGCATTCCGCGTCTTCAAGAGCGGCTCGAGTGCATGCTCTTCCGCCGCCGGCTCGACCTCGACCTGCAGGAGGCCCAGCCGGATCTGGAGAAGCTGTCGGCGGCGGCACGTGAGCTGCGCGAGTCCGTACGGCTCAAGAAGGTGCTGCAGGTGCGTCCCTGCTTCGCACCTCTTGGGGCAGATGGACGGTGCTGACTCTGTGCGATTCACAGATCGTGCTGTACATCGGCAACGCGCTCAACACGTCGACCTTCCGTGGCGGCGCTTCCGGCTTTGAGATGGAGGCGCTTGCAAGTCCTTCCGCCTGCGCATACATCGCTCTCCTTCTGACTTCCCTTCTTTCGCCTGCTCTAGCTCAAACTGAAGGAGACGCGCACCGCCCGAGCCGACTGCCCGACGCTGCTGCACTTTGTCGCGCGGACGATCGTCAAGACGCACCCTTCGCTCGCGCTGTTCATCGAGGACATGCCGAGCATCTCTGCCGCTGCGCGCAGTGCGTCCCTCGCTTCGGCCGCTCTGGGCCTGATACTGATCCTTTCTTCACGCTGTCCCCTTAGTCAACGTCGCCACGGTCAACCAGAGCGTCAGCTCCATCGCCTCTGGCCTCTCCAGAGTCACCTCCGAGATCGCCGCCGCCACCTCCGTGCCCCACCGGCTGCCCAACGACCGCTTCGTGCCCATCATGCGCGACTTTGTCGCCCGGGTCGCGCCCGACGTCGAGCGGCTGCAGGCGCTCGGGACACGCGTCAACGGCGAGCTTGAGGCCGTGCTGGCGTACTTTGGAGAGAGCGTGCAAGGGCCCGAGGCGACGCGGCCCGAGGACTTCTTTGGGTGCGGCCCTGGACCCCCTTGCTCTCCTGCCGCAACGACCGATGCTGACGGAACCGCGGGGGGGTTGGACGGTCGACAGGATGGTCTTGACCTTCTCGATGTCGCTCCAGAGCGCCGCAGCTGAAGTCACGAAGCACCTCGCGGCGCCGAAGCCTGCGCCCCCGTCGACTGGGGGGGTCAAGCGGGTACGTGAATCCCTTCTCACCACCCCCTTTCCGCGCGCGCATACACGCAGCTTGCTGACGCTGCGACGGCTAGACGAACGCTCTCCTCCCCTCGCGCACCCAGCCCACCCTGCCCCTTCCCAATGCCCCCGCTCCCAGCAGCAGCAGCAGCAGCAGCAGCAACCCCGGCCTACCCCCGCCCGCGCCCTCGGCCGGCGCCGGCGAGCTCGACGCCGCGATCCGCTCGCTCCACCAGCCGCGCGCGGCCTCGCGCCGGCGGCACGAGGCGGCCGAGCGGACCGCGCGCGACGGGCGCAGGCCGCTCAGCAAGATGTTCTACGACGGCGCCGGCGCCGGCGCGGGGGCCACGACGCGGACCCTGGGAGGGGGCGGGGGGACGCAAGGGGGAAAGGGGAGGGAGGAGACGGCGAAGAAGGCAGACGAGGCGCGCAGGAGCCTCGGCAGCATGTTCAACGAGTGAGGCAGGCTTGCAGCCTGGGCTCCGCGCACGAGCGCGTCAGAGACAGGACGTGGGAGGAAGGAGGTATATAGCCATGCCGTCCGTCATGCTGTCTACAGTGTCTGGTGTGCGTTTGGCCACAAGCACGGGGGCGCCGGTTAGGGAGGCGCGGGGGGGGCTCACGCGCGGGCTAACCTGGATGATGCGAAAGTCGCAACGCGGAGGAGCGACGTCCAGGGCAAGTGGCCCAAAGCCCGTCCGAATGCGTGCGTGCAATCTTGCGCGGCTCCTAGCGGACTAGAGGGGTCCGCGTCAGGCAGCAGGGGAGCGCGAGCGGTTAGGTCGTCGTCACGAGCGGCCTGCTGCCTGAGCAGCGAGGCGGCGCAACGGTGAGGCGGCCGAATCCCAATGACCTGCCAGCTACGGCTCCTCTAGCCGCCGCTCTTGGCCGCCGCCGCCGCCGCCGCCGCCGCCCTCCTCCTCCTCCTGCCCTCCCTCGCCTCGCTCGGCGTCCGCAACGGCACCCTCTCGATCTCGGCGCGCGGGGACCACCCGTCGAGCAGGCACAGCAGGACGTGCTCGAGCGAGACGATGGCGAGCATGATGAATCCAAAGACGGGGCCAGTTTGGCGCAGGCTGGAGAGGGGGAGGAGGTGGGCGTCAGCTGTCGGGTTCCCGAACAGCGGACCGCAGCGAGGGTGGGGGGTGGGGGGAAGGGGGGGGGGGGGGCAGGGCGGAGGACAGAGGGAGAGAAAGGGGGAAAACACGCAAAAAAGAAAACGCACCGCATCAGCCTCTCCCACGGGCCCCTCGCCGGCCGCGCCCACACGTCGTCGTACACCCGCTCCGTCCGGCGCGCGACGTCCGCCCACGCGTACATGTCGCGGACGCGCGCGTGCGCCTCGAGCGGGTCGTGCGCGCCGGCCTGGACGCGCTGGATCGCGCGCGTGAGGGCGCGGACGACGTCTTGCGGATGGGGGATTTGGGAGCGGCGGCGGGCGTCAGCACTGACAGTTTGTCGCGGGCCGAGGGGCTAGGGAGGGAGGGGGAAGGGGGGGAGGGGGGAGACGGAGGGGGACGGGAGGAAGGAACGGGGAAGGAACGAAGGGGAAAAAAGGGTACGCACCGTCCTCCTCCGGCTCGGCAAACTCGATCATGTCCCCCGGCAGCACCTCGGGAATCCCGCCGACCCTGGTGCTCACGACGAGCAGGCCGCAGCTGGCCGCCTCGAGCAGCGCGATGCCGAACGCCTCGGTCAGGCTCGTGTTGAGGAACACCTGGCCCTGCTGCAGCACGCGCGCGACGTCGCCGCCCGGCCTGACGTTGCCGAGCAGCGTCACCCGGTCCTGGAGGGCGCACCGCTCGCGCATCTGCTCGAGCTCGACCAGCTTCGGGCCCGAGCCGCCGATCAGGAACCGCACGCGCGGGAAGAGGGCGCAGATGCGCGGGGCCGAGGCGATGAGCAGGTCGATGCCCTTGCGGTAGACGAGCCGGGCGACGACGACGACGGTGACTGCCGGCGCGGGGTTTCCATGCGCGCACAGCGAGAGGAGGAACAACAGCAGCCCGGGGCGTGTGTCAATCGTCGGTGTTCCCAGCTGCGCCCGCGAGGCAAGAAGGGCGAGGAGAGCGCGCGCGCACTGAAGTGAGGATCGACGGCTTCCGGTCGCGGTGGGAAGGACGCCGGCACGAGCGCGTTGGGGATCACGTACGTCCGCGCAGGGTCGAGCCCGGCGCGGAGGACCGTGTTCTCCCTCCTGTGAGGGGAGAGACGGAAGGGGGGCGCAGCGGGCGGTCAGTGGGTTGTCCGCGAGAGCGGCGAGAGAGAGGGCGGGAGAACAGGCTGCGAACGCACCCCGTGTGCGAGACGCAGATCGCCGCGTCGACGTTGCGCAGGCACCCTTTCAGCAGCTTGTTGGTGAGCACCCCGACGGCGTCGCCGAACCCAAAGAGCGAGTGGTCGGTCCAGACGGTCCTGATGCCCAAGAGCGGTGCGTGCAGGACGCTCTCGAGCGCCATGGCGCTCAGGCTCGCATGGCCGTGCACGATGTCGATCGACTCGCGCAGGAGCACGTGCCGCAGGGACGGGAGGAAGAGGAGAAAGTTGGGCAGCGTCGCATTGGCGGTCAGGACGGGCAGGGGCAGGTAGTAGACCTTGAGCAGGCCGGACGCGAGGTGGCGGACGCCGAGGTGGCCCGGGTAGGCGTGAGTGATGACGATCACCTGGGGCGCGGCAACCAGGACGAGCGCAGGCAGAGCGCTAGGCTAGGGGTCAGCCCGGCACCGAGAATGAAAGGAGGAGCCGGGACGGACGGTGTGGCCGCGGTGGATGAGATCGAGCGCGAGACACTGGACGTGACCCTCGACGCCGCCGACGGCCGGGTGGAAGAAGTCGGAGACGAGGGCGATGCGGTACGGGCGGCGATGGGCCATCGGAAGGGAGGGCGGGCGGGCGGTCGTCGCCGTCGGAGGTTAGTCGTGAACATGGAGGTGGACAGGGGCGTTCGTACTGATCGCTCTCAGGTGGACAAGGGCGTTCGTACTGATCTCTCTCTCTCTCTCTCTCTCTCGCTCTGAGCCCATCCGGCCGGCTGGTTCTCTCTCTCTCTGCCTCTGCCTCTCTCGGCCTCTTTCCCCTTCCCCCGATCGGTTCCCCATGTTCCCCCAGCAGACGGGCTGGCAGCAGCAGCCCCACCCCTCCCAGCCCTACGCCTTCCTCGCCGCCCCGCCGCCGCCCCTGCCCGCCGCCACCCAGCCCCTCACGCCGCAGCAGACCGGCTGGCAGCAGCAGCACCAGCTCAGGCCCCAGCAGACCGGCTGGGCCGGCGCAGGCGGCCTCGTCCCTCAGCAGACAGGCTGGCAGCAGCCGCCCCAGCCGCAGCCGCTGATGGCCCAGCCGACCGGCTGGGCCGACCCGCGCCTGCAGATGATGCAGAGCTCGTTCATGCCCATGAACACGTCTGCCGTGCGTCTTCTCTTCGTTCGGTCCGCGGTGGGCGGATGGGCCTATGGCGAGGAAAGGAGCGGGCGCGGGTTGAGAGGGGGGCGGGGGGCGGGGGGGCCTTTTCCTGCCCGGTGAGATGGCGAGACCCTCCCTCGGACCAGCCCCGCTGACGACGACCTCTGCCACCTTTCCTCTCCTTCGCCATGCTCGACTTGTCGCACTCGTCACATCACATATGTCCCCGCCGCAGCCGTTCGCCCAGGGCGGTGCGCCGATCTTCCAGCAGCCGAGCCTGCCTGCCGGCAACCTCCAGTCGTCGATGAACCTCGTGCGTCCCTGATCCTGCCGTCACCAGGACGGTCACCGATAGACCGAGCGTTGACTGACAACACCACCCTGTTTCTCTTGCTTCCTCGCTCCCACCTTTCAACTCGCCCGTCCACGCCCAACTCGTCGTCCATCGCATCGCACGCCATCCGTCGCCCGCCTTGCCCGGCCCGCGCGGCCGCGCAGCTCAACCAAACGCCGTCGGTCAAGACGCCCAAGATCCCGTGGGCGCTGACCAAGGACGAGCGCAAGAACTACGACCAGATCTTCCGCGCGTGGGACCGCGACGGCAGCGGCTTCATCAGCGGCGAGATGGCGCGCGAGGTCTTTGGCCAGAGCGGGCTCGGACAGGACGACATGGCGCAGATCTGGTGCGTCGAACTCTGTCCCTCTTGAGCTGAGGCGGCAGCTCTCGTAGGGGCTTGAGCTAAACCAGCCGGCGACTGCGACGGACGGCACAGGACGCTCGCCGACATGGACAACCGCGGCAAGCTCAACATCCAGGAGTTCCACGTCGCGATGGCGCTCATCTACCGCCGGCTGAACGGCAACGACCTGCCTGCGGTGCTGCCGCCGGAGCTCGTGCCGGCGTCGAGCAAGGACCTGGACTCGAACGTCGACTTCCTCAAGAGCCTGCTCAAGCACGACACGGGCGCGCGCTCGACGACGGCGGCCGAGCCGAGCTACGCCAAGCAGCGCTCGTTCGGCGCCGCCGCCGGCGAGGCGCAGGAGCGCAGGAAGGACGGCACGGTGTACAAGCACGACGAGGACCGCGAGCTGTCCAAGACGTACCAGTCGTCGTCGCGCCACCTCGACCGCGCGTCGGTCCGGACCGGCAAGGAGTCGGCCGCCGAGGACCTGGCCGACATCAAGCGCCAGCTCGCCGACACGTCGTCCCGGCTCGACGAGCGGCTCGACGCGCGCGCGCGCAGGGACGACGAGGACGACGCGCTCGACGACGAGATGGCGAGCCTGCGCCGGCGCGTGCGCCGCATCAAGGACGACATCGAGTACGTCTCGTCCGGCCGGCCGACGGCGCAGAAGGACGAGGAGCGCCGCAAGCTCGAGCGCGAGCTGCTCGCGATCGCGCACGACAAGATTCCCGACGTCGAGCGCCGGATCGAGGAGCGCGACGCGCGCAAGCGGCGCGAGGAGCGCGAAGGGCTCCGCGCCCGCGACCGCCGCAACGACCGCTACGGCGGCAGGTACGCCGACGAGGACGAGGACGACAGGCGCGGGTACCTGCGCGGGACGTACGACCGCGGCGGCGACGACGACGACGACGACAACTACCGCCGTGGCGGCGAGCGGGACCGCAGTCGCGACCGCTACGACGCGTACGACCGCGACCGCGACCGCCGTCCGCGCTCCCCGCCGCCTGCGCCCGCGCCGCCCGCCCACACGCTCGCGGCCCCCGCCGCCCCTCCCCCGCCGCCATCGGCGCCGCCGGCGTCCCCCGCGCCCGGGCGCACGCGCGAGCAGCGCCTGGCCGAGGCGCGTGCGCGCGCGCTGCAGAAGCTCGAGGACCGCAAGCGGGCGCTCGGTCTCGGCCCGTCCGAGCCCGAGCCTGCAGCGGCGGTCGACGACAGTGTGAGCGAGCGCATCGCGCGCGAGAAGAAGGAGGCGGAGGAGGCGGGCCGGCGGGCCGAGGAGGAGCGCGCGAGGAAGGAGCAGGAGCGCCGCGCCAGGCTCGAGGCGGAGAAGGGCGGCGCGCCGGCCAAGGCGGAGGTCCCGCCTGCACCTGCGCCGCCTGCGACAGCACCCGCCGCCGGCAAGGTCCCGCCTGCGCCGCCCAAGCCGAGGTCCATCCTCAAGTCGCGCGCGCCCGCACCGCCGCCTCCCGAAACCAACGCGCCTGCGCCTGCTACGCCTTCTCCTGCGCCCGCGCCTGCTGCTCCAGCTCTTGCGCCCGCGCCCGCACCTCCTGCCATTGAGCCCGCGGCGGAGCAGGAGGAAGATCCGGTCGAGCGCCAGCTGCGCGAGCGCGAGGAGAGGCTCAAGAAGGCCGCTGCAGACCGAGCGGCGCGCTTGGCCGAGCTCGAGCGCCAGGAGGAGGAGGAGCGCAAGGCCGAGGAGGCGTTCAACCTGCGCTTCAAAGCAAAGTCGCCGGCGCCGAGCGCTGCCGCTGCTCCTGCCCCGGAGAAGGAGGACACGCTCGCCGTGCCCGCCGCTGCCGTCGCGCAGGCGCCCTCGCCGTCGGCCTCGCTCGGCTCGCACAACCCGTTCGCCAAGTTCTCCGCCGGCGGCGCTGCGTCGCCCTCGGTCACCGCACCCGCCGTGCCCGCGACCGCTGACGCCACGCCCAAGGCGAACCCCTTCTTCAAGCCGCCTCCGACCGCGGCGCCCGCCTTCACCCCGCCGCCCATCGCCGCGCCCGTCGCGAAGCCTGCGCCCAAGAAGTTCACGCCCGCGCCGGCGGCGGACGATGACGACTGGGACGTGATCGAGGACAAGGGCAACGAGAGCGACTCCTCCGACGACTTTGACACGGCCAAGCGGCGCAAGGCCGAGCTCGCAAAGGCGCTGTTCGGCGGCATCATGCCTTCAACCTCGTCGTCGCCTGCGCCGTCCAACACCCCGCCCGCCTCGGCCCACCCTGCGCCGGCAGCTGCGTCCTCGCCGACCAGCAGTTCGCCCAAGAACCCCATGCCCGCGGCCCTCGGCGGTGGCTCGGCCGACCCGAGCGCCCGAGGGGGGCTGTTTGCTGCCATCCAGGGCGGCGCGAAGCTCAAGAAGGCCGTGACGGTGGACAAGTCTGCGCCGGCTGTCACGGGCGCGGTCGTCGGCGGCGACGCGGCTCCCCCAGCGCACATCAGCGAGGCTCCGCGTGCGGTCAGCCCGCCGCCTCGCGCCGCCTCGCCTCCTGCTCCTCCTGCCGCCGCTGAGGAGCCCGCGACGCACGAGGACGTTGAGGGCAACCCGAACCGCCAGTCAGTCGACTGGTACGCCGGCCTCGCCTCGGCCTCGTCCGCCTCTGCGCCCACGGCGCTCCCGACGCAGGCCGAGGAGGACGAGGACGCCGAGGAAGCCCAGCGGGACGAGAACCGCCAGGAGTCGGCCCGCCAGGGCGCCATCGACGCGCTCGAGGGCGTCGACACGAGCGTGACGCTCCGCGTGCGCACGCTCTTCACGTACGACGGCCAGCGGCCGGAGGACCTCTGTAAGCTCACTCGTACCGATTTTGCTTCAAGAGTTGCGCTGCTGACTAGCCTTCCTCTTGCAGCTTTCCCGGAGAACGTCATGATCCAGGCGCACCCTGCGACTGACCCCGAGAGCCCGTGGTACTACGGCACGCTCGTCAAGGACCGCAAGTCGGGCTGGTTCCCGTCGTCGTACGTCGCGGATGTTGCCGAGGGTACGTTTCTCTCAGCGCCACGCCCTTCCCCGCCTCGGGCAGCCAGCTGAGCCTCTTTGTCTCGCGCGCCGCAGTCACGCAGGCCAAGGCGCTCTACTCGTACACCGGCTCTTCCGACCAGGAGCTTCCCTTTGTCGAGGGTGACATTCTTACGATCGTCGAGCACACGGACGAGAGCTGGTGGAAGGCGGTCAGCGACGGCATCGTCTTCCTCGTCCCGGCCGCCTACCTCGAGCTGCAGGGTTAGTCCAGCTTCTTTTTGCCGCACGCGCACGTCGCTCTCACGTCGCACACCCTTGTTTACGCCCGCGTCTCTGCACCCCGTCTTGCTCTGCCCCTCCTTTGATTCGCAGGCTGAATCAATCTCCGTTTCTTCACCTTCTTGCTCTTCCGGTCGTCATGCGAGTGAACAGACACGAAAGCTGCGCCGACAGGAGACCGCTCACCATTACCTACACCCACAACTGTGCCTGCGGCGGATGCTGACGTTGAGATGCTTGCTGCTGAGACGCGTACTCCTCGACCCTCCCTGGAGGACCGTCGCTCGGTCTCGCTGCTCGTGACCTCGCCGCCTGAGGACCTCGAACCTGCAGCAGGCACGACCGCCTCTCCTCCCGCCTCACCGACAGGCCCCCTGGGTTTGCAGATGTCCTCGCCCGTCGCGCCCAAGCTCGGCCGTCACCGCTCCACATCGTCCGTCTCCTCGATTGGCGCGCGCAGGGCGCCGCCGTCCATCCCCGAGGACCGCATGCCGTCAGAGGACGAGGAGTCGTCGGCCTCCGAGCCTGAGGCGGACGACGAGGGCGAGGAGGCGGCGGCGGCGCGTGAGGCCGAGAGACTGAAGGTGCTCGAGGCGGCCGGGCTGAGAATTACGGTCGACGCGGACGCAAAGCCGCGTCCGAGACCTCGGCGCCGTCCGCCGCCTGCTGCACCTGTGCGACGGCCGCAGTCGCTGAGGCTGGAGGGCGGCACACCCCCGCCTGCGAGGCCAGACTCGATGGTGTCCATCTCGTCCTCGCTGCCCCCTTCCCCGCTGCCTGAGTCAACTCCGCGTCTCGAGGACGCCTACGACCGCTACGAGGCAATGCTGGCCACGCAGAAGGATCGGCCGCTACCGCTGTTGCCTAAGACAGCACAGGGAGGACCTGCCTCGCCAGCCACGCCCTCGCCAATCCACCCCTCCTCGCCGGCGTCGGTCGCAAGCTCGAGCTTGCCCGGAGGCGCAAAGGAGGGTCGGCTGAGCCAGATGATGGCTAAAATCACGGCGACCGTCACGCCTCTTGCACCCGAACCGTCCAAACGATTGTCGGTCGCCGACATCAGCTCACCTTCACGGCAGAACAACGCCTCTCCGAGCGCTACCGACGTGACCCGCGCATCCACACCGGCGGCGGAGTCCACCGTGCGTCCTCCACAAAGGCTCACTCCACTACATCTTCAGCGCTGACTACATTCGGCCTCTCGCTCTCGCGAGGCAGTCATGGTCAAGCCTGTACGTCGCGGTTCCCCCACTCCAACTGCGCGCTGCTTTCTTGACTGACGTGCGTCTTCTTTCGCGCAGGATCGCGGACCAGGACATCCTCGACTCGCTTTCCGACGACGAGCGCAAGCGGCAGGAGGCCATGTTCGAGTTCATCGTCACGGAAGCGGCTTACGTGCGCGACCTGCAGCTCATCGTCGAGGTGCGCTCGGTACCATTGTATTGCCGACCGCCCGGCGTTTGCTGACGCTCTGGCTATCGCCTAGATGTTCTACGCTCGCCTGCTCAATATCCTCGACGACAAGGAGTTGGTCGTGATCTTCGCTGTGCGTGTTTCTTGGATAGCAAGAGAGAATGGCGCTAATTTGGGCGTGCACCGTTGCAGAACGTCGAGGACATCCTCGTTACCTCTACCTTTATGCTTTCGGAACTTGAGGAGCGACAGAAGGCCTCGCGCTTGTACTTGTCGTCCATCGCCGATATACTCGCGCTGCACATGCAGAACGTCGAGATCTACCTTCCGTACTGCTCGAATCAGAGCACGGCGGCCAAGATCCTCCAGTCGCTGCGGGAGAAGAACCCCGAGCTCGGCTCGACCCTCATTGTGCGCAGCTTCATACCTGTCTGGCTGGCTGCCGCTGACTTACAGACCGATCTTGCAGGCTATGCGCTCTGAGCCTGCGCTGCGAGGGCTGGACCTGTCGACGTACCTGCTGTCGCCGATGCAGCGCATCACCCGCTACCCGCTGTTACTCAAGCAGATACTGCGGTACACCGAGCCCGGTCAAGACTACCAGAAGCTCCAGTGCGTCTTCTCCCCCCCCCCTCTTTCTGTTCTTGCCGCTTATGCGGGGACTTTGCAGGACGGCAATCGATGAGGCCGAGACAGTTCTCAATAGGATCAACGAGCAGATCCGCGCGCGTGAGAACCACGACCGGCTCGCCTCTCTCTCGCAGGAGCTGTGGATTGGGAGCGGGCGACTGTGCGTGCGACGGTTGGCTTCAGTCCCTTCGCAACGCTGATGCTGCTTTTTGCCTGCAGTGACCTGACGTCGCCAACACGGCTTATGGGCCCTCGGCGCCTGCTGAGGGAGGGTAAGGTGACGAAGGTGCGCTGAACGTACGGTCTTGCATGCGCGCGTCACTAACTTATCCGCGCACGCTGCAGGGCAAGGGAACGAAGCGGGTGTTGACGGTCGTCCTCACCAATGACATCCTCGTGCTGATCGAGCAGTCAAGAACACGTGCGTCTGCGTCCAAAACATTCCCGCCCTTGCCGCGCTGCTGATTGGTGAACCTTCGACGCGCGACAGTTTACAAGATGGTACGTCCGTCCGATGTCGAACTGGCAAGTCCGCGCTGACCTTCCTCGTTCGACTCGCAGCCCATGCCCCTCAACGAGCTTTCCGTGGCCGAGTACCCTTCGTCCTCGTCCTTCGGCTTCTTGCTCGTGCCGAAGTACCGCGGCGACCGCGTGCTGCTCAAGACGAGCTCAGCGCGTGAGGCGGCGGACTGGGTGGCCGCCATCGACCAAGCGATCACGGCCGAGCGGCGGGCACGGCTGGATATGTCGTGAGCGGCAACGAGAGGAAGAGCGATGTGATACCGCTTTGTAGATGGCCATGTCCCTGACTGAATGACGACCTGAAGCATCGCGGACGGTTCACCGAGCACAAAAATGGAAGAATGAAGCAAATGGTGGGCATGTCAGACAGAAGAGACGCGTCGTAATGAAGAGGGGATACTGTGACAAGTGCGATGAAAGATGCGAGCCAAAAGTGAGTGGGCCGTATGCAGACGGAGCGAAAGAAGGTGGAAAGGGGATCTAAGGATCGTGAGAGAAGCAGAGTGAGCCGGAGAGAAAGAGAAGGTCCGCGCCGGGCCCTTAGACGACGTTGCCGACGTTCTCGGTCGAGCCGTGGGGGGTGAGGGCGGTGGGAGTGGCGACGCCAGAGTCAGGGATCATCTTGATCTCGCCCGTCTGCTCGAGCTTGACCTGCTCGGCCATCCGGTGATTGCGCTTCTCAGCGACGGAGTCGATCGTGTTGAACTCCTCACGGTGCTCGGCGGCCCACGAGGCAGACCTCCAAGCAGGGATGTGAGCGTGGTAGAGCTATTACAGAGAGAAGTTTGGGAATCAGCACCTATGGCCAGCGCATCGAGCGGACTTGGAGAAGGAGGCGGGGACGCACAACGTCAATCTGGTCGACCGAGAGGCCCTTGGACTCGGGCACGACGAAGAAGACAAAGGCGAACGCAAGGGCGATTGCACCAGCCCAGATGAGGCAGATGAGCGAGCGGAGGTTGGCGCCGTCGGCGTTGGTGATGAGGGGAACAACGAAGGAGATGACGGTGTTGATGCCCCAGTTCGCTGGAGAGAATAACTTGTCAGCTGCGGAACTGTACTTTGGGAAGAGGGGGAGGGGGGACGTACAGGCAGTGGCGAGGGTAACACACTTGGGCGCAAGACGCGAGGGGAACGACTCGGCGGCGACGACCCAGGCAAGAGGACCCCAGGTGGCAGCGAAGGCGGCGATGAAGACGCAGGAGAAGGCGATGAGGACCTTGCCGGCGACGACCTCGCCCTCGTTGGTGCGGCCGACGACACCGACGATGAGCTGGCCAAGGAACATGACGAAGGCGCCCCAGAGGAGGACCTGACGACGACCAAAGCGGTAGACGATGTACATGCCCGGGAACGTGCAGAAAAGGTTGACGACCGAGAGGATGATCTGAGTGACGTAGGGGTCGTCGAGGCCGGACGTCTCGAAGAACTGGACGCCGTACGAGAAGAAGAAGTTGATTCCGGTCGTCTGCTGGCCGATCTGGATGAGGCAGCCAATGGCGGTGCGGAGAAGGATGCGGTCCTTCATGCTGAAGCACTCTTTGTACGAAGCCTCGCCGAGCAGGTCCTCCTGGGCTTTCTTCTCGAGGACGAGGTCGTACTCCTCCTGGATGGCGGGGTCATTGGCGTCGAGGCCACGGAGACGAACGATAGCGGCGCGGCACTCGTCGAGCTTCCCTTTGGACGCGAGGAAGCCAGGCGATTCGGGCGAGAAGGCGAAACCGGCGGCGAGGAAGAGACCGAAAGCGAGCTGGATGCCGATGGGCACACGCCAGCTCTCCGTTCCGTCGTAGCGGTGCATGCCGTAGTTCGTGCAGTTGGCGAGGAAGATACCGAGGGTGACGCAACCCTGGAAGCTACCAGTGATAACACCGCGCCACTTGGGAGGAGCGGCCTCAGCCTGGAAGACGGGGACGAGACCAGAGAGGGTGCCGACACCGTAACCAGTAAGGACACGGCCGCCGACGATCTGGCCGTACTGGGACGACGAGGAGGTCTCGATGGCGATACCAGCGAGGAAAAGGATGAGCGAGATAAGGTTGGTGGTACGAAGGCCGAGCTTGCCACTGGCGGAAGGGGTACAAAATCAGCTTCTTGTCGCGTCAAAGAAAGTCTTTATGAAGAGAGCAACGCACGAGAGCCAGCCCGACGAGAGGGCGCCGACGAAGCAGCCGATGGAGAAGATACCGGTGATGACCCTGATACGAACAACGATAAACATTGATTAGTCCACAAAATTTAGTGCACAACTCGCACAAAAGGAGAACGTACGACTGGCGCGACGAGCTGATAGCGCAGATACCGGCGGCGTCGCACGTTCCGAAACGGCTCTGGAAGTCGGGCATGAGCATGAGACCAGAAATGACCGACTGCTCCCATCCGAAGAGGAGACCGGCGAGCTGCAAAGAGACGAACACGCGGGAGGGATTGCGTGAGCTAGAAGCGTTCGACTAGCACATTGACGCGCCCTAGACGACGCGGAGAGCAAGGACGCACCGACTGGAAGAAGCAGAGGATGAGGGTGACGTTCTTGGCCATGGTGGGCAGACCCTATGCAAGCTTGAGGAGCAGAAGCTTGAAGGGAATTAGAGGGAGGGGGAGAGGAGGGAGGATGTGAAGGAAAAGAGGAAGAAGGGCCTCCCACCGTCCGACTGGCTTGGTTTTAAAGACCCTGCGCCTGCTGTGAGGATTCTCCAGGGTCCCCCAACCTTCCCCCTGGTGCAAGATTAGCGGAGGCTGGGCGGAGGTCGGCGGAGGCGGCAATGGCTTCCAGCGGCAGTTGTGCGGCTTCTCCAGGTCTTAGCAACGCTCGGCCGGCGGGCGCGGCGGAGTTCCTTTCGCCCCGGCGAAAAGAGGCCAGGGGATCAACGGGGAAATTGTGCGGGGACACATTGTGGAGGTGCACGGACTAGCGCCCGTGCCCCGGCCGGCGCAAGTTGGCCGGGCAAAGAGGAAGAAAATTGGGCACGCAGGCTGGCCGACAGGGGACGGAAGCACCTTCTTTTCAACACAACTCTCCCTTCCACCCCGATGCAGCCAGCAAAAGTACTGACTTGCAGCGTTCTGACGCCGGGGCCTGCGCGCGTGCCTTGTCCGATGTGCGCACGGCGAATTTCTGACTGCACATCGAACTCATGGCCTTTAGCTGCCGTGGCGGACGCCGATCGCCGATAGTCTCGACCCTCTCTAATCGACCCGGACTTCTGCCCCGGCGTCGGTCGGAAACTGTAAGTGCAAGTCTCGGCTGACGGCCGGTGTACAAGTATCGACTGACGCTGGGCGAAAGGCGGCGGGCTCTTAGATGCAAGACGAGCGTAAGTCAGAGGGGACGCAGCTCAGGACAGGCTCAAGAAGGTCTGCGCGAGGAGAGCCGGGTTGAGTCGAGACTGAATGGCACTCCGGCACCGTCCACGCAGGCCTAGTCCCAAAGGACTGCGTTACCTGTGGACGACCGCTGGGGTAATCCCTCTCGCTCGAGGTTTCAGGTCAGGCAGGCAAGGCTGAGGGGACTGGCGAGGGAAGCGCAAGGTAGGAGGCATTCGATACCAAGTGTGGAGGCGATTCAGGAGAAGTAAGACGGGTACAAGCGCTCGTACACCTGCTTGTCGCGGTCGGAGAAGACGCAAAAGACAATGTTGTCCAGCTGCCGCACAATATCAAGACTCAGCGCAGGTACCTGAGTAGAGAAGCAGTTGCTCGACGCACCGAGCCAGGATTCTCGTCGAGGAACGTCTTGACAGCGCTGAGCGCAACCTGCGTCGCGTCCTCGATGGGGTAACCGTCTACGATCCGACGTCAGATTGAAATGTTAGCGTGGGGAAGATGAGAGATGAGCAGGTATGTCTCACAGACGCCGGTCGAGATTGAGCAGAAAGCCTGATGAAGGAAGTTGACGGGTGTCAGCATGCGAGCGTTCGCCTCCCGCAGGATACGTTCGACGTACGATACTTTTCCAGCCCTCCTTGACCGTCTCTTCGAGGCAGCGCATGTAGCAGCTTCGAAGTAGCTGCTCACTCTCCTCGGGAAATCCGCGCGAGTAGATGGGGCCGACGGTGTGCGCGATGCGCTTGCTGGGAAGCTGGAATGTACAGCGAGCAGTCCATCAGCAGTGCTCTCAAAAGCAACACTCGCAGCGACAGAACCTTACGTTATAGGCGTCTGTCAGGCGAACCTCGCCCGTGTCGCAGCCTCCGAGCTTCCTGCACTCCTGCAGCAGCTTGGGTCCAGCCGCGCTGTGTATCGCGCCATCGACACCGCCCCCACCGAGCAGCGAGCGGTTGGCAGCGTTCACGACGACATCCTGTGTGGTTGCATCGGAGCCATTGGGGTCGGTCAGCGCGGCAAGGCGACCTCGGAGGGCAGGAAGCACCGGCTGCACGGGACGCTGCGCGCAGCGCAGCAGCTCGCCGGCGCCTCGGGACGCACGACGGTGAGCTTGGTGATGTCGCCTCGAAGGATCGAGACCGACATTGTTGAGGACGGCGGGCACAGGACGAGCGTGTAGATGCTGTCCACCCAAGAGGCGGAGGATGTAGTCGAGTGGTTGCACAGACGTCAAGGGCCGAGCTGGCTGCCCGCTCCGCCCACTTGGCCGTCTGACGTGTTCGCGCCGCAGCTGGCTCCGCGAACATATCGAACGACGGCTCTGAGCAGACCAGGACCTTCACCACGCCATCCATCTTCTCCCTGAGCACCCTCAGCGTCGGCTCCTAGCACCTGACTTCCTTGTATTGCGTCTACGCCTGCCTGCGCTACGCCCCCTCCTTCCGCGCCAACCGCCCGCCGCCGTCAAGCGCAGCACGACTTCCCTCCGACGCTCCCTCCCTGCTTCACCGACCACCTGCGCCCATCGCCATGGCGCCGGTCCCCACCAAGTCTCCCGTCACCGGTGAGACTGTGCCTGCTTATTACGTCCACTCGTCGTCGGCCTTCTTCCGAGGTACGTCCCTCCCGGGCTTGAGCTCAAGCAGCTCAGCAACGGCGTCCGGCGCTGATGGTCTGCCTTCCCCTCGCTGCTCACACATCAGACACCGCCGGCCGGCACCTCCTCCTGCGTGGTGTGAATCTCTCTGGCTCTTCCAAGGCGCCGCTCCCTCAGCCTTCGCAGTCGCTCGACGACTTCTGGGAGTCGGCAGAGCGAGGCGGCGAGTCGTTCATTGGCCAGCCTCTCCGGCTCGACGACGGCAGTGCCGACGTCCACCTGGCTCGGCTCAAGGGCTGGGGCTTCAACATGCTCCGCTACATCGTGACATGGGAGAGCCTTGAGCGGGAAGGGCCGTGAGTTGCTTGGAAACAGTGATGTGCTTGCGATCGCAGGCTGACAGCATCCTTTGGCGGCCGCAGTGGCAAGTACGACGATGAGTTCATCGACTATACCATTGAGGTCCTTCGCAAATGCAAGGAGTACGGGTTCCGGGTACGTCTGTTGCTGTGCTTGCTCTGCCAAGCTTCTTCAAAGACTGACATCGCCTCTGCGCTCCCAGGTGTTCATGGACCCGCATCAGGACGCCGTGCGTCCATCTCCCCCGCAGTCGGGCGCGGCGAAGCTGACGCCCTTGCCGTGCGACTGCAGTGGTCGAGGTTCTCTGGCGGTTCTGGCGCGCCGTACTGGACTCTACCTGCGTGCGGCCTCGACCCGCGCAACTTCACCGCCACCAATGGTGCCTACATCCACTCGGAGTACCCCACGCCTGACGCGCCCGATCCTGCAGCCCTGCCGGCCATGGTCAGCTCGCTGTCTCAGTCCATACTTGATGACAGGCAGGGCTGAAACATCTGTCACCTTGTTGCAGATCTGGTCCACCAACTACGCCCGCCTCGTCTCGCAGACCGTCTTCACCCTCTTCTTTGGCGGGCGTGACTTTGCGCCCAAGTGCATCATCGACGGCGTCAACATCCAGGACTACCTTCAGCAGCATTACATTGCAGCCATGATGCGCCTTGCCGACCGCATCCGCAACGCAGGCGATCTGCTCGACGAGTGCGTCATTGGCTGGGACTCGCTCAACGAACCGGCCGAGGGCATGATCGGACTGCTCGATGTCAGCGCGCTACCCAAGTCGCAGGCTCTCAAGTACGTCCCCCGCGAGGAACTCTCGTTCAAATCGGCGAAATCTAACCTCGTCGTCTCCGGCTGTGCCGTAGGAAAGGACCCTCGCCGACCGCCTTCGAGGGCATGCGTCTGGGCATGGGCGAGGCTCTTACGGTGGAGAACTGGGTGAGTCGCACGTCTGATTTACCCCGCGAAGCTTCGCTGACATCTTTCCCGCCGCGCGCAGGACTTTACTGCGATGGGCCCTGCCAAGGCCGGTACCGTCACGATCGACCCGCAGGGTAAGAAGTGCTGGCTGTCACCCGAGGAGGAAAAGGGCGGGTCGAAGTGGGGCTGGAAACGCGATCCCGGCTGGACCCTGGGTGTTTGCGGTTCGTTCATTGGTCTTTTCTCGCCTGACGGTGCCGGCGAGGGTTGACGTTCGTTTGTTTCAACCGTTGCAGTCTGGGCGCTCCATGGCGTGTGGGATCCGGCGACGAAGACGCTTCTCAAGAAAGATTACTTCGCCAACGTCCCCGGCACGTCGCGCGCCGTCTCATTTGTACCCGACTACTGGCGCCCTTCGTGGAACGACTGGGCGCGGGCCGTTCGCAAGGCGCACCCGGAGGCCATCCACTTTATCCAGCCGCCCGTCTTCCACCAGCCGCCCATGCTCGATGAGGCTGAGCTGGGTGGACGCGCTTGCTCCGCGCCGCATTGGTATGACGGTCTGACACTCCTGTGCGTCCCGAAAAGCCTTCTCTTCTCTCCCTCCTTCTGACATGCTGCCTCCCCCCGCAGCACACGCCACTGGAACTGGTTCAACGCCGACGCACTCGGCATGCTCCGTGGCAAGTACTTCAATGTCATCCAGAGCGTCCGTATCGGCGAAAGCAACATCCGAAAGTGCTTTCAGGACCAATTCGGCGTGCTCAAGCAGGACGTGCTCGACATCCTCGGCCAGTACCCGACGCTGTGCGCCTTCGCCTCTCTTCTTTTGACGTTGCATCCGGCTGACGAGCATTGAATCCTCTTACGCAGCGTCGGCGAGTGCGGCATTCCCTTTGACCTCGACCACAAGGTCGCATACGGCTACAAAGACGAAGGCAAGGGCCGGGGCGACTACTCGATCCACCAGCGCGCACTAGATGCGACGCTGAACGCGAGCGATGGCGCCAACCTGCTCAACTACACCATCTGGACGTACTGCGTGGACAAGTGCGTCTCCGTTGCTTGAGCTCATTCTTACAAAGGGACCTGACGTCTGCCCGTCTTCCAGCTCGCACCAGTGGGGTGACAACTGGAACCTCGAGGACCTCTCGCTCTGGTCGCCGGACGACACGACCGCGAAGGCGCCCAAGAACGGCGCTGCGCGTGTCGAGCCGGTCGCACCCGATGATACCGCCATCCCTCTTCCCGACTTCTCACGCTCGTCCTCGACGCAGCATCTCACGAGCCCCTCGCAGTCCCCTAGCTTTGACAGTGCCGTCAAGAGACCTCTTGGCGAGCGCTTCGTCGTCAACCGCGACATCCTGACGAACGGATCCCGCGCGGTTGGCGCCTTCTCGCGCCCGTTCCCGGTCGCGACGTTCGGCGTGCCGAAGCGCATAGACTTCGACATCAAGTCCTCGACGTTCAGGCTCGCCGTCGAGGTCATGCCCGGTGACGTCATGGACGAGGGCGCGCCGACCGAGATTTACCTGCCCTGGGTGCACTACGCGTCGAACGCCGGCTTCTCATCCGGCTCGCCGTTCGCGCTGCCCACGTTCAAAGGCGATGCCTCGAAGATTCAGCCGGCTGCTACCTCGGTCGGCGCCTCGTACGCGGACCGCGAGGGCTCGCCGGCGTCAACCGTGAACGACAAGGCGCGCGAAGAATCCACGGTCCGCATTGAGGGCTCCTTCGACTCATCCACCGCGTCGCACGACACGCTCACCGTCGGCGCGGGCCAACCGACAGCCTCCCTGCCGCCGTTTGAGCTCGACGTCGAGGTCGATGTCTCGGCCGGGCGATACGAGATCCAGGGCCAGACACTCCGGTGGTTCTACCACTCGACCGCGCCCGAGAGGCCGCTCAGTCGGCCGACGACGTACACCATCAAGGTCAAGCGCCGCGGCGGGGCGCGCAAGGAGATGATTCACCCTCTTGGAGAGGCGTCGCTGCTGTGGAACGTCAGTCGTGTCGTCCTCACCTGCGCGTCTTCAGCGCCAAAGCGCTGACACCACCCCGACTTACGTCCCTTGCTCCGCAGGTCAAGGCGCTTCTCCTCTCGTGGCTCGCAAGCCTATGGGCGCTTTGCAAAACCATCGCCAAGCCCCACCGCCAGAAGAGGTTTGCGCTGCAGGACGGTGAAGAGGGCGAGTCAGCGCGACGAGTCGGCCGGTAGATCGTACAAAACGTCGCTTCCTCTGATATAACGCTTGGCTCTGCTGTCTCCCCGCTTGTATCGATGTTACCATCTTGCTGAAAGCCTGCGCGTCTGGCAAGGCAAGTTGGAAGTCGGAAGCGAGCGATCCGTCGCGTCGCGAAGAAACTGCGGTTGCGAGTTCCTGGCGAGCTCGGTTTGCGTCGACCATCTCAGCACGTTAACGTCTCCTCAGCCAAGCCATCCTCGCTCTCGCTTCTCCCCTAGACCTGCATCCCCCCGCCCTCTCTCTCTCTCTCTCTCGGTCTACTTCCATTGTTCCCAGCCGCCCAGCAGCCCCCGATGGACGACTCGCCGCCGCCGCAGGGGTCCAGCACGCCGTCGCCAGCCCAGGCCAGAGACCCCAAGGACGGCAGCCGCGACCAGCAGTGGCGGTTCGCCCAGTGCTTCGGAGACAAGGGCGAGGTCGAGGACATCACCGAGGGTACGTCCCCCTTCCCTTCATCCGCTGCTTTCGTTCAAGGGACACTGGGAGCCAGGCGAGCTAGGGCAAAGGTTGAAAAGGAGCGTCTCGGGCTGGGTAAGGGCGGAGCGTGCTCGCCCATAAGCTGCGATGGGCCATCACCTCTGATGGCTCTGCGTCAGCAAGATGGCTCGCACAAGGAGCATAGCAGAGGTTACCTAGGGGCTCCTCGAGGTTCTGTGCTGCTCGCCTGAGGTGAGGGAGGCTTGTCAAGGCCTCCGGGGTAGAGATTGCGTGTTGGAGCACAACGACGCCCTCGCCTCCATCTTGCGGCCCATCAACGCTTCCCTAGACCTGGTTGGCTAGGCCAAGCGCCTTTGCTAACCGAGTCCATCCTTCGCACGCAGCCGACATCATCTCGACGGTCGAGTTCGACCACACCGGAGACTACCTCGCGACGGGAGACAAGGGCGGAAGGGTGGTGCTTTTCGAGCGTAATGAGCAGGTTCGTCGCCCCTCCCTCCCTCTTGTCGTCGCCAACGGCCTTGAGGGCTGACAGGCTGTGCGTCTCTTGAGCAGAAGAAGGGCTGCGAGTACAAGTTCTACACCGAGTTGTCAGTCTTCCTCTCGTCGATCCAGCCCGGCCGCGCGCGCCTCTGATCACAGCCCTCGACGACCTTCCCTCCCCAACAGCCAGTCGCACGAGCCCGAGTTCGACTACCTCAAGTCGCTCGAGATCGAGGAGAAGATCAATCGCATCAAGTGGTGCCGGCGGCAAAACTCGGCGCACTTCCTCCTCAGCACGAACGGTCAGTCCAGCTTGCGTTCGTCTGGGCTGGACATGGTGGCGCTGGCCAGCGCTGAGAGGTTCAGAGGGTGAGGGTATCAGCCGAGGGCTTCAAGCTGGCAGCGGAGGGTCCGCATCTGGGGGAGGGACTGCTGGACAAGTGCTGCGCGAGGGCAGCAGGGTTGAGAAGCGCAGCATCCGTAGGGCAGGGGGTTGAGCGTCCGTCAGTCCTCAGCTGGAGCTGAACCATCACCTCTTACTCCCTCGCAGACAAGACCATCAAGCTCTGGAAGGTGTTTGAGAAGTCGATTCGTGTCGTGTCGGAGAACAACCTCTCCACAGCCTTTTCGCCAGCAGCCGGTGGTCCCTCCTCCTTCCTCCCTCCAACATCACTGCGCCTACCGCGCCTCACCCATCACGACTCGATCGTTGCCGCCGTCCCCCGCAAGGTGTACGCCAACGCACATGCCTACCACGTCAACAGCATCAGCGTCAACTCGGACCAGGAGACGTACATCTCGGCAGATGACCTGCGCGTGAACCTGTGGAATCTGAACATCAGTGACGCATGCTTCAGTGCGCCTTGCTTTCTCCCTGCTGGCTTGAAGAAAGTGTTGCTAACGAGCGCTTTCTCCCCTCAGACATCGTCGACATCAAGCCGACGAACATGGAAGAGCTTACGGAGGTCATCACCGCAGCAGAGTTCCACCCGTTGTCATGCAACCTCTTCATGTACAGCTCGTCCAAGGGCACCATTAAGCTGGCCGACATGCGCGAGTCGGCACTGTGCGACGCGCACGCCAAGCGTGCGTCCCCTGCGCTCTGCTTGTTCCCCCGTTTTCAGCGGCTGACGCAACCCTTCGTTGGCTACTGCAGACTTCGAGGAGGAGGAGGACCCGGCAAACAAGTCGTTCTTCTCGGAGATCATCTCTTCGATCTCGGACGTCAAGTTCTCCAAGGACGGGCGCTACATCCTTTCGCGCGACTACTTGACGCTCAAGATCTGGGACGTCGCGATGGAGAACAAGCCCGTCAAGACGATCAACATCCACGACCACCTCCGCAGCAAGCTCTGCGACCTGTACGAGAACGACTGCATCTTCGACAAGTTTGAGTGCACATTCAGCGGCGATGGCGAGTACGTACATACTGTCGACTGGGCATGCTGTGCTCCACCGCTCACACTTCTACTCTTGCGCTACAGGTCGGTGCTCACCGGCAGCTACCACAACTACTTCAAGATCTACGATGTCAACTCGGGGTCGGACACGCTGCTACAGGCCGACAAGTCGGCGTTCAAGGCAAAGAAGATTGGAGGCGTCAAGAGCGGGCCGAAGGGCAGCAAGGGGCAGATGGAGACGACGGGCATCGACTTCAACAAGAAGATCGTACGTCTGCGCGCTCAACTTTACTTGTCCCCTTCCCGCCAGCTGACACCCGTCCTTCGCGTGTCTCCGAACAGCTTCACAGCAGCTGGCACCCGCGCGAGGACACGATCGCCATTGCGGCGACCAACAACCTCTTCCTCTACTCCCGGTCACAATGAAGGGCTTTCGCGTCTCGTCCGTTGTCGCCCTTCCGTCCTCTGCTCGCTCACTCATCCCCGCGCCTCCTCGTTTTCGGTCGGCCGTTCGCCTCATCAAGCTGCTTCGCTTCCTCAACCCCCAACCTTCGTCAATTCTTCGACCCACCTGTTTTCCTACCGCGCGCATCGCCGCTTTTGTACTTTCCAACCCTCCCTTTACCCCTCCGACCGTCTCCCCCGTCACGTCCCCCCGACGACCGCACGCCCTGCATCATCCCGTTACATCCCCCACCACTACCTGCTGCACCTATCTGACGCAGTTCCTGCTTGATCGACGCTGAGTGCGAACCCTGCCCGAGACTGGACACTGCACGCTGTTTCGTCGTCCCTGTAGGCCAGGTGCATGAGGGGACGTCGAGGTTATGCTGCGAGCGTGGAGCAGTTGATAAGTACTGCGCGCGAGCCCGTGCGATCGACAGATTCCCTTTCACTCAACTTGGCCCGTCGTCCCTACCCACTCTCCCTCCGACCGCTCACGACGACTCGCAGACGGCCTTGCGCTTGCGCTCCATCTCCCGGTGTCTCTCTCGCTCGCGTCTGCTTCGTCCCTCTGCAGCTGCTGGCCAGCTGCTCCTCTCTCCCTGCGGTGCGTGCGCGTATGTCACCCCCGCTAGCACGGAATCATGCTCACCTGCTCGCCGTTCACAGCAATCCCCCCCCCCCCCATTTCTCCCTCGCCTTTTCCCTCCGCCATGCTCAATGCGCTCCCTCTCCACCTTCTCGGCCTGGTCGCCGCAAGTCTCATCGCTGGACCGGCTCCAGCGCGCGCGCGCGAGCTCGACCGCTGGAGGAAGCCCTGGTCGCCTCCCGACCCCTTGGTCCCGAGCGCATCGAACAGCGGCAAGCTCAACAGCGCGCTCGCAGGTGAGCTGCAGCTCTGCTTCCTCGCCATCGGGCTCTTGCTGATGGAGCGTGATGTTTCTGCAGTTTCGTTGTACGACAAGATCCCGGACGTCCTGCCCGACTGCATCCCAAACAGCGTCAAAGCCGTCGAGATGAACGCGTTAATCGCAGCCAAGGGGGCCAACTTCGTCCTTTCGCTATGCCCAAACACCACGTACGAGCTTGAGACGACGCTTATCTTGACGGCACCGGGGCAAGAAATCAGCACGCTCGGTCTTCCGACTGATTCGTCCCGAGCGATGCTAGTTGTAGCAGGGTCTACTGATCTTGAGTCGGGCATGTCGTGAGCTCCGAACCGCAATAGACAGACGATAGGCTCGCTTGGCTGACGCTCCTTGAACGCAGGACTGGCATCTACGGCGCATGCCCGAGCTGCAGCAACATCAAGATTCGCAACTTGCAGATCAACGGCGCCCGCAACGGCATGGACCCGATCAACAACGGCGGCCTGATCGAGATTGGCGGCCAGGTCGACGGCCAGCTCGTCGAGCACGTCCGCAGCTTCGACCCGCGCGGCTGGACGTGCCTTCACATCGCCGAGGGCTCGCTCGACTGCAAAAACGCGACGATCCGCTACAACGACATCGGACCTTGTGGGCACGATGCGCCCTACGGCGCTTGGGCGGACGGCATCTCGAACGCTTGCACGTCGAGCCTCATCGAGAGCAACGACATCGTCGACCCTACTGACGGTGGGATCGTCGTCTTTGGGGCGATGCACTCGCGTGCGTGACTGCGCTCGTACTTCGACTTGTCATCCTCACTGATGACGATCCATCTGCCTGCAGTCATCCGCAACAACACGATCTCGGTGCGCAACTCGACGGCGCTCGGCGGCATCAACATGGTCGACTACGCTCCTTGGAAAGGCATGTACAACGGCACCGTCGTCGAGAACAACACCATCATCGGCGGCTTCGCATCCTCCATCGGCGACGACGAGCACGGCCCGAGCGATACGGCGGCCATCATCAAGTGAGCTCTGTCTGACTTAGCTGTCAAGCCTGAGCTGACATGGAGCTCCCAGGATTGGTCTTGGCGTAGGACCTCGAGTCTGGTTCGGCGCGGGAAGCGCTGAGCTTCAGTTCGCGACTGGCGGCACTGTCCGCAACAACCGATTCTCCGGTGCGTTTGGCTGGGCGCTCGCCGTCGCCAACGCGCAGGACTTCACCGTCGACTCGAACTCGCTCTTCGGCAACACTTCGTTCATCGGCGAGCGCACCGTCAACTGCACCGGTGGCCTCGAGGAACAGGGCCCTATCACCCTCGGCGTACCCTTCATCGTACGTCGTCCCTCTATTCCGGATCTTTCACCTTGCAGCCCTGACCTCTCCCTGTCTATACCCTGCAGGTGCAGTCCAACACGACCTTCTCCGTCCAGCTGCAGGAAGACTTCGTCGACGGCAACGTCATCTTCAACACGTGTCTCACGCCGCCTGACAAGTCGAGCAACCTGTGCGTCCTCCTACTTGCTCAAGCTCTCACAGGCCCCCGTTCGCTTGCCGCAGGTGTCTGTCAGCGTTTGGTAGGCCGGGCTGACCTGGAGTGCTCCACCCGCAGATGGCCGTACGGGACCTCACCGGCAACAGAGAGCTACCCCTCGCCTCCGTCGGTCGACTGGGGTGGCGACCACTCGTCCGGTACCTCGCCGACAGCCACCTCGTCCGCCTCCTCCGAATCGTCCTCCTCGACTGGGTCTGCGGCCAACAACTCCTCCTCGTCGCCTCGCACACTCGCTGTTGGCTCCTTCCGGACGACACTGGTCTCGCTCTCTGCAGTATTCGTTCTGCTCTGCTCGCTCTCACTCTGATTCCCCATAGACGACCCCTTCTCGAACACGCCCTCTGCAATAGACTTAACGACCCTCAACTCCTTTCCCCCTCCCCCTTCTCCCTCCTTAATGTGCTGCGCTGTATCTCCTAGATAGCTGGCTATCGATGTCGTAGACGACGACGTGCGCAATCAACCCACGCTGCGCGCTCTGCATGGTCCTGATCCCTGGAAGGGCTTGATCTGATGTAAGAAGTGTGACGTCGAGCTGTCCACTGCTGCCTCTGACGGCGGCGAGAAAAGGAAACGCAAGTGCTGAGCGAGGGGGCGCTGGCTGGCCTTTTCGCACGCCCGGCAGATCTTGACGGCGCGCGTCCAGGACCCCAGCTCGCCTCTACCGCCCCTCTCCTCCCCTTCTTCCAGCTCGCGTATCATCCCGATCAACATGGCCGAGGTGCGTCTCGTCTCGCGGCCGCTCTCGGCCGCTTGCAGGAAGCAGCACGGCTGACACCACCGCCTGTTCCTTCCTCCCTGCGCCGCCTACGCGCCTGCTCCTCCGCCAACCCGTCGCTCGCTCGTTCAGGCTACCATCCCTACCTTCAAGCTCGTCCTCGTCGGCGACGGAGGAACCGGCAAGACCACCTTCGTCAAGCGCCACCTGACTGGAGGTGTGTTTCCCCTCGCCCCGGCGAACGAGCTCGCAGAGCAGCTCGCGCCTCTCGCCGCCACAACCTGTTTTCAGAGGCGCAGGAGCTGACCTTGACTCCTGCCTGTTGCTGCTGCTGCTGCTGCTGCTTACTAGAGTTCGAGAAGAAGGTGCGCTGCTACTTTTGTTGTGCCCAGGCGTGGCATTCTGCTGACTGAGCTGCTTGCGATGCTGTCAGTACATCGGTGCGTCGACGAGCTCCAGCCCCTTCCTGCCGCGCGAAGCATCATCTCACTCTACCACCTCTCTTTCGCCCCGCAGCCACCCTCGGTGTCGAGGTTCACCCCCTCCAGTTCTCGACCAACTTCGGCACCATCTGCTTCAACGTCTGGGACACTGCCGGCCAGGAGAAGTTCGGCGGCCTCCGTGACGGCTACTACATCCAGGGACAGTGCGGCATCATCATGTTCGACGTCACGTCGCGCATCACCTACAAGAACGTTCCTAACTGGCACCGCGACCTCGAGCGTGTCTGCGAGAACATCCCCATCGTCCTCTGCGGCAACAAGGTTGACGTCAAGGTGCGTTGCCTTCTCGACGCGTCGGTGTTGAAAGAAGCGATCTGGGGTTGGCTGGAGTGGCAGCAACCCTTGGGCGGCGGTGCTTTGCGGCGTCGAGTAGTAGTAGGATCATTTGCAGCGGTCGGCTGACTGCTGCGTTGTTGCTCTTTACACCTCCGACGTCCAACAGGAGCGCAAGGTCAAGACCGGTGCCGTCACCTTCCACCGCAAGAAGAACCTCCAGTACTTCGAGATTTCGGCCAAGTCGAACTACAACTTCGAGAAGCCCTTCCTCTGGCTCGCGCGCAAGCTTGTTGGGTGCGTCTGCCTGGGCTCTGTTGCCTTTAAAGGCCTGAGCTTACAAAAGTGCTCTGTCCGCTTTCAGCAACCCCGCCCTCGACTTCGTCGCTGCCCCTGCTCTTGCTCCCCCGGAGGTCCACCTCACGGAGGAGGACAAGGCCCGCCTCGAGTCGGACGCCCAGGCCGCCATCAACGCTCCTCTCCCCGACGAGGTACGAAATCTTACTGACCGTCAACTCGTGTCGAGCTTGACTGACCTGCGCGCTCATTCCCTCGTATTTACAGGACGACGCCGACCTCTAAACGATTCCCTCTCCCCTTCATCGCGCCGATTCGTTTACGCCTCTTGCTCTCACTGTAACACCCATCGACGTTGTCACGCCCCACCACCCTCAACCGCAAAACCTCGCGCTTGCCGTCACCTCCACTTGCGCGCGATGTCCTTCCTCCCCCTTATATCACTTCCCCCTTTTGTTCTTCCCACCCTGGCGCAGATCCTGCCCTATCTTCATGACTCACACATAGGAGCCATGCCGCCGAAGAAGAGACGAAAAGCCCCTCGACGCTGACGGTGCAGATGCGTTAAAACGCTCGCCGATGAACGTAGCGAGTCAAAGGAGCTTGCTGGCGTCGAAGGTGAAGTCATGCGCGTTGACGACAGCGAGAGCGCAGCCGAACGCACCGGAGAAACGGTTATTGCGGACGGTGCCGCACTGCCGTTGGTCGGGAAGTGTCGGCGGGCCATGCTTCTATACTTATACGTCGACAAGCGGGGGCGATATGACGAGCGCAGCCGTCTAGACGCATTCCTCCGATGACCAGCTACGACTGCTCGCTCGACCCGTCTGCTTTTGCTCAGCTTACGACGACGAACGCTCCCGCCCCCCACCCTCTCTGCTCCTTCTGCCATCCGCATCATGTTCAAGGCCGCCGCCCGGTCCACTCGCGCTGCCTCGCGTCGCGTCGCTCCCACCTCTCACCTCAGCCTCGCCTTTCGCCGAAGCTACGCAACGAAGCAGGGTAGTCTGCCGGAGTCTGCCACTCTCCCTGAGCTGGCGCGGGCCGTCTCGTTGCCCTCGAAGCTATTCGCGGCAGGACTAATCATCGCCGCGTTCGCCGGCGGCATACACGTCGGCGAGAAGGCCGCCGAGGAGAAGGCTCAGATGGAGAGCCAGGGATCGTCCCCCGCGTCCCAGACGAGGTCGCCCTATGCTCTCCGAGTTCCTGGCACACAGTCGTACCCGCCGGCGTACGGATCCAAGGAGGACTTCCTTCGCGGCATCGACGAGCTCAAGTCGGTGTTCGGTGGGCTCGACAGGGCGGACGACGTTTCAACCGACGATGCCGACCTCGAGAGCCACGGCATCAGTGAGCCGCTTCCTAGCTCTCCCCTTTTTACGCGCTTATGGCTGAGGCCTGCTTCTGTCGTGCGGTTCAGGCCCTTGGAGCTACCACTCGGAGCACAAGCCGACCGTAGTCGTCTGGGCGTTGAGGTCCGTTCTCCGGTTCTACCTTGCACTCTCGACCTCCCCAGCCTGACTTCGCACACCTTCCTCGCTTGCAGTACCGGCGACGTCCAGCGTGTCGTCCAGATCGCCAACAAATACTCGATGCCGGTCACGCCCTTCTCGGGCGGTACCTCGCTCGAAGGCCACTTCTCGTCGGTGCGTGCTGATTCTTCCCTCTCGAGCAGCTGTACGCAAGGTGCTGAAACTTGACGTGCTCTGCTCACAGCCTTACGGTGGCATCTCGCTGGACATGAGCAGGATGGACAAAATCATTGAGCTGCATAGTGCGTCTGCTCGCGCTGTTCAATCCATCTGGTTGAACTGACGGGGGGACGGCGCTTTTTGCAGAGGCTGACGGCGACGTCGTACGTTCTCAACTTGCACGAGCGTGATCACCGCTGAATTTGGGGCTTTGCAGGTCGTCCAACCCGGTGTCGGCTATGTCGACCTGAACAAGGAGCTAGCGAAGCACAAGCTATTCTTCCCTGTGAGCCGTCGCTCGAGCTTGGTTGCGGTGGTGCGCAACTGATCTCCTTCATTTGACAGCTCGACCCAGCACCTGGAGCGACCATTGGGTGTGTGCCATCTGCCTCTAAGTCACGATAACTCAGCCGATCCCAAGCTGACTTCAGTCTTCCCTTGCAGTGGAATGGCTGCAACGGGGTGAGCTCTCGTCGCCCTCGCGAAGCTGCGACTGCGCTAATCTGCGTCTGGACGCTCGCAGCTGCTCGGGAACGAACGCTGTGCGGTACGGTACCGCTCGAGCGGAGTGGTTCCTGAATTTTGTGCGTCCTTCATCTTGAAGGTGGTCGGGAATCCAATGTGCTGACGACTGCGCGCCCGCAGACTGTCGTCCTGCCGAGCGGCGAGGTCATCAAGACGCGCCAGCGCGCTCGCAAGTCGGCAGCCGGCTGGGACTCGACAAAGCTGTGCGCTCCTCTCATGGCCAACCGTCGTCGCCTCGATGCTGACCTGCTGTGAATCCAGGTTCATCGGCGCGGAGGGCACTTTGGGCATCATCACTGAGGGTGAGTACCTGCGCGTGCTACTCCACGCTCGCTCCGATGATCTGACCCTGGCTTGTTCTTTTGCAGCCACTCTTCGCCTGACGCCGCTTCTGCCGACGAAGTGTGCCGTCGTCAACTTTCCCAGCGTTTCGGCCGCCGTCGCCGCCGCTACCGAGGTGTAAGGCCGGCCTCGCCATCCGTTTGTCTGTATTCGAACTGACGCCTACCTCTCGCAGTGTTCATGAGGGCTACCCGGTCCAGTGTGTCGAGTTTCTCGACAGTATGATGATGGAGGCGGTCAACCAGGCCGGAAATGCGGATATCAAGTACCCTGAGCGCGACTCGCTCTTCTTCAGTCCGTTCAACTCCCTTTGCAGGGTAGCGTGCGCGCCAGCTTACGGGGGGTTTCCAACTCTGCAGAGTTCCAGGGCAGCCCGGAGCAGATGAACGAAGTGTCGAAGAACGTCTCTGCGCTCGTCAAGAAGCACGGCGGACGTGACTGGTCGTTCTCGGTGAGTCCGCTCATCGCGCCTTCCTATCAATAGTGCTGACGAGCTCCGCTTTTGGTCAGCGCACGGACGAGGAGGCTTCACGCCTCTGGGAGGGCCGCAAGGTCGCCCTTTGGAGCGCCATGGCGCTCAAGCCCGACCACAAGTGCTGGACGACAGACGTCTGCGTGCCGATCTCGGCCCTACCGACGCTTGTTGAGGAGACAAAGAAGGACCTCGCTAACCGCGGCCTTACGGCCTGCCACGTTGGGTGCGTATCGTTAATTGACAAGCTTGCACTTTATGCGCTGACCACCCCTTGCGACGAAAGACACGTTGGCGACGGCAACTTCCACTCACTCATCCTCTTCAAGGGCGACGAGGAGCTCGAGAAGACGAAGGAGGCCGTCCACCAGATGGTTCATGCCGCCCAGCGCCTTGACGGCACGGCGACCGGCGAGCACGGCGTCGGACTAGGCAAGATCGAGGTGCGTCACTCTCCTCCGCTGAAGCTACGCTGTCTCTGACCTGCAGCGCTCTCCTCAGTATCTCGAGGCCGAGCTTGGCAAGGGTACGATCGCGCTCATGGAGTCGGTCAAGAAGACGGGTGCGTCCGGTCATAACAGCTGCCTGCCTGCACAATCATCGCTGACCATGGCCGAGCGCTCTTCAGTCGACCCCAAGGGCCTGCTCAACCCGGGCAAGGTCTATCCCTCGTTCGCCAAGGACATCAACTGAGCGAGAGTCGCACATTAGACAAGAACGAAAAGTATCATATTCCCAAGATAGACATCAGCGTCCAAGTGTACAGCGGGATCTCGAGGTTGTCGTTCTGGTTGGAGACGGCCTCGAGGAGGGCCGATGCGAGCGCGGTCACGACGAGCTTCCCAGGCTGCAGCGCCAGCCACAGACCACGTCAGCGAGTCGTTGACAACGAGAGGGGGCAGCGCGACGCACCGAGACATGCGGCACGACACCGACGACAGCCATAGCGACAACGGACAGGACCATGCTGAACACGAAGGCAATGCTGCCCTCGACCGTCTTGCCAGAGCTAGTCGACCAGCGTTTCCGACCAAAGCGCCGGCCGACGATGGAAGCCTTGGGTGAAGGGAAGAAGCGTCAGTTGGAAAGGGAAGAAAACGAAAGTGATCAGGGCGCACCAGAGCATCACCGACCCCGAGCGTGAGGACGCCGACGTACGACAGTAGTGGTGAGGGGCTATAGGCGGGGAACTGTCAGCGCAGAACATGAAGCAAGTAACGGGCCGACGCACCTCTCGAGCCAAAGACCCAAAGCGCAGCCGGTGAGCAAGTAGAAGTGACTCAAGATGGCGGTGCCGGAGTCCTTGTGGTCGATGAACTCGTTGAGGAAGAGATGGACCATGACACCGAAGGGATACAGCGCAAAGTAGCGCACGTACTCTGCAAAGACGAAAATGGCGAAGGCGACCGAGAACGCGATGTGCGAGAAAGCAGGCTGCAGGTCGCAAGAGGTCAGCCGGATATGGCATTCGAGGGACGGCCGCGAGGACGCACGTCGAAGTAGATGCCCGGAATGAACATCAGAATGGCCAGGCCGTGGAAGAACTTGCGCCGGCCGTTGAGCGAAAGGACCGGCACGCGAGCCAGAGCGGTGTTTGGGCTGAAGGGTGTGCCAGCGTCAAGTCCAGCAGGCGTTGAGGCAGTCGCGCCTGCCTGAGCTAGTCGCACAGCAGGACGAGGAGTAGCCGCCACCGACGGGACTGTGTCGCGCCCTGGAGGACCCACCAGCGCCCATGGCTGCTTGTGCCGCGCCTTCGCCAGCTGAAGCTCCCATCCAGCAACGCTGATGCTCGCCAGGGCACCCCAATACGCCAGTAGTGCAGGCCGCGACCACCAGTGGCTGCCCTCCAGAATCCAGAGCACGATCCACACCCAGGGATCGCGCCAATCAAGCTGCCACTTGCTCCAGAAGCCGACGACGCCGCCGACGATAAGTAGCGTGCCGAGGTAGAAGCCGAGCGCGAGGAAGCGACGGTGGCGGTTCTTCTCTTCTGGGAAGCGCAAGCGGTGCGAAGGCTTCTGCGAGATGTAGCGCGAAAGGTAGAGGATTGGCGAGAGCAGGAAGCCGACAAGGAACGAGCCGGGCATAAGCGCCAGCTGGTAGATGAGAAGTGGCGTCGGTAGTCGGTATGTCTGCACATAACTTGTCGTGAGGAAGCGAAGCGAGATCTGCCGCAACAAGACGAGCGTCAGTGATCTCGACGGGCGGTGCAGAACCGAACGACAGCTCACCCTCGCGCGAGTCAGGTTGACTACCTCCATGAAGAGCGCGGTGGAGAACTGCGAGACGATGCCGAGCTCGCCGAGAGTGAAGCCCTTGCGCGCCAGCCGGACACAGACGTACATCGAGAATTGATGGTACAGCGAGGCGACCACGACATCGACGGTGCTCAGGTCTGCGGTTGATCAATATGCAGGGGTGAGCAGATATCCGAAGCGGAATAGTGGTAGAAAATTGAACGCACCTCGCCAGAGCGTCGTATTCCAGTAGCCGAAGAGCGCCTTGAGGCAGCCTAGCGCAGCCGTGACCCCGAACGCAAGGCCTACAACCCAAGCCGTCCTCCGCCACTCGCTCTTCGGTACCCACCACCGTTCACGCTCCTTGCCGCGCTCCTTCTCCGAGTCCTTCAGCCGCCCGTAATGCGATTTGCTCAGCTTCGAAGCGGGCGCTCTCGCAGGTTCCGCACGGAAGACTGCAGCGATCTCGGCTCGGCGCGAGAGGATGAGCTGGAAGAGGACCACAAGAGTGACGACCGTAGACAAGGACAGCAGCGACCGTCGCGACTTTGTGAGGGCATCAAGGGCGAGCCGTGTGCGCTCTTCCGGCGTCTCGGAAGGCGCGAGTGTGAGCGGGCTCTCGACAAGCCATTCGACCGGCAGAGGTGACGCCAGCGTAGTCACCCTCCGCTGGCGAAGAGTAGTGAGGAGGAGCGACGCCGAGAGGAGGGGCCCAAAGAGAAGGCCGGTGATGACGCCGTCGTCCGGGCAGTCGCGATAGTTGCGTTCGTCCGTCCCCCAAATGTAGCCCTTCAGTCCGCTCCAGCGCTCCTCCGTGACTGCGGACGACGCGCCGAGCTGATGGGAGGTTGGACTGCCGGAGCGAGCACGACTCAAATCTGGGGATAGAGGTCGGTTCTTGATCGGCAGGCGGAATGGTCGGAAAAGGACGTAGGCGCAGGACACGATCGCGACCAGGCCAATCTCTGCAGACGAGGAAGGGTCAGCTGAGGGTTCTGGTCGTCACCAGAGCATAGACATAGCTCACCGAGGACACAATAGCGGTCCTCCTGCTCACCCTCCTTCCAGACATCACAGGACGCGCCTGCCAGCGCAGCAACGACGAGCGCGCTATGCGTCCACGTGCGCGTGATCTTCCAGCTCCAGACACCGGAACCGAGGTAAAGAGGAAACACGGGCGCGGAGAGAGGCGAACGAGCTTGACGCGCAGGAGGGGCCAATGCACTCGGCTGAGTTGAGGAGATGCGGTGACGCGCGGTTGAGGGGCCGACTGCAGCGCTGGAAGGCGCGGACGGGCCAGCAACTTCGTTGAGCGGCATCGTTGGCGAGGTGTCGCCTGGCGAAGGAGGGACATGAACGTTAGATCCGGTGCGTAGCGAGATGTTGGCGTCGACGAGCTGAGCGAAGGTGTCGGCGTCCGGCAGTCCGACTGGCGGCTGCGCGGGTGACGGCCGCCGCGACTGTGCGAAGTCCGGGACGGCCCAGGACCACCCTGTCCTGCTTGAGCTGCTGACGTCTGGCGGGAGCTCAATCGAGGGCGTCCATACCTCCTCGGTGATTGTACCACCAAAAGTGTCGCTCTCGCCTCCGGGCGCGCTGCTGCTGTCGATCATGCGGACGTCCGTCATTGCAAGCTTCTCTGCCGCCTGGCTGCTGCGGTGCGCCTTGCGGCGCCCTGTCCGCCAGCGCGTGCCTTCTGCGCTTGTCGCGTGGTGCCCTAAGCCTGCGCTGGTTCGGCGCGTGTGTTGATGTCGCTCGTCGCCCTCGCCTTCCGAGTCGCCGGACGACGAGGCGGATGATGGGACGGGTGACGGCTGACGGACGTGGTGGTTGCCAGCCGAGTGACCTTGAACCTGCTGGCCGTGGGACAGCCGTCGACCCTTGATCGGTGTCGACTGGGTGGTCGTACGAGATTCGTGTACCATGGACAGCTTGCCGACGAGCGAGGAGGGCGAACCGGGAGGAGCAGATGAGAGCGCGTTGGAAGGTCGCCAGCGGTCGAACCTGGGAAGCGAAGGAAGGTTCTGCTTGAGCCTCGGCGAACGCGGAAGGGCGGGAGCAGGGATCTTGTCTCTCGTCGACCCTGGAATGGAGGGCTGGACGGCGAACCAATATGCCGAGGGAGGTGCAGAAGACTGACCTGGAAGGGCGTGCCGGTTAAAGACAACTCCGTGACGCGTTGAGCGGCTCGAGCTTGCGAACCGCACGCGCTAACCAAGCGACGGGGGAAGCACGGTGGAAGGTGACGGTGCGCTGGGAGGTCTCAGAGGGACGCACAGGTACTGGAGATCGACGATAGTTTAAAGCGGGCAGAGAAGTGAGAAGGAACGGAACGAGTGATGCTGGTCGATGGACAGGTTGCGCTGCGACATTGCTGCGCCTGGGACACAACAAAAGCAAAAGGCAAAAGATTGAGTGCGGCGAGAATCGAACTCGCGTCCTCAGAATGGAAATCTGAGATAATAACCATTATACGACACACCCTTTGATGCTGAAGTAAGTTTGATTCAAGATATGTAATTCAAAACTTGGTGTGCCCCCCCGGCTGACTGCATCCGCTTCGGGCTGCTGCGCCCTCATCGTCGGCTGCCCTCGACCACCACACTGGTCACCCACGCTCAATCGTCCTCACTTGCCTCAAATGTCAGCTCAACTCAAGAGGAGCTCGTCCGTTGTCTCGTCAGGCTCGTCCGACGAGGAGTCGCCCGAGAAGAAGCCCAAGGTCCGCGCCCCACCTGGTTCGTCCTCGCAGTCCGCCTTCGGCCGTTTCCTTGCTCTCGCTCTGACGCTCGCCGGCGCAGTCGCGACCATCTTCTCACAGCCCGTCGACACTGGCCATGGCTTCCATACCAATACGCGGATGGCCTACGCAGTCAGCGCCCTGAAGGTCGGTGGATAGCAGCCCTTCCGCATGCAGCAGCAACCCTGACTGAACCAAGCCTCGCCTCGCAGGACCGCAAGGGCAACCCTGTCCGAGTCGACGACCTCGCCACACTCTCCGGTTGGTCTGAGCTTGAGTGGAATCAGGAGTTCCAGGACCTGCTCAAGAAACACGAGCGCGTGCAGTGGGACTCTAAGCTCAACCTCTTCAGCTACCGCGTTCGTCCCAGCACCGGCCTGTGTCGACTGTTCCTTGCGCTGATGTCATCTTCCATCATCTTTGGCAGACGGATCACAAGATCAGCAACCCTGCCGAGCTGCTACAGGCGATCAAGATCAACAAGGACAAGAGCGGCGGCGTGTCTGTCAATTCGCTCAAGGAGTCGTGGCCGGACGCGCAGCCTGTCCTCGACGAGCTCATAGCCAAGGGCGATGTCCTGCCGATGCGAATCAAAAACGACAAGTACCGGCAAGTTTTCTGGAACGAGATCGACCTCGAGCGTGGTGGTAGATCGGTCGACAAAGGTGAGTGAGCGCCTCCACTGCTGACGGACCGAATTCAGACGTTGTTTCCCGTCTTGCCGCCGGCAGACTTCCGTGACGCCTGGCATGCTCTCAAGCTCCCGATGGATGTTCAGAAGGCGCTGGTAGAGGGTACGTATGACATCCACGCGCCTCGAGTATAGTACGGACTCGACAGGTAGGAAGCTGACTTCCTTGCGCCTTGCAATCCACAGAGAAGCTCAAGCCATCTTTGACGGACGAAACCGAGGGCCCTCTCAAGACCATTACGGCCAAGAAGGGCAAGAAGTCCGGAAACCGGCGGGTCAAGATCACGAGTGCGTCCTCCTTGAAATGCATCAAGGCGCTTCGCTGACACTATGCTTGGCGTGTAGACACACACATGGTCTCGCACGGGCTCGATCTGTCCAAGGACCGCGAGATTGCCGAGTAGATCAGCACTCTACGCTGCTTGCTTCTCGGCCTGCCGCCCGCCACTCGCTTTCGTTGCTCCGTTGCACACTGGCGTCCAGTTTCGCCCTACTGCGTATTGCCACAGAGGTACGCTTACCATGCAGGGTGCGATCAACACTCAAGGAAGGTCACCTCATACAGCATCATCCCGACTATGAGTCCAGTCGCCCCCTCTCGCACTTGTCAAGTCTTGGGCGCGATGCAATGCTCGTGCTACACGACGAGCGTTTGCTGGGAATGCCAGAAAGCACAACGCTGTAACAGCTGACCTCTTGGGGTGCACGAGGGCCATACGGCTGAGTCGATGCGCATGTCGCACTACGCGGGATGGCGGACCATCGTGAGACGGCCGTCGCAGCGACATGTAAACGACGGATCGCGTTTCATTGTAACCAAGACATAGATGCAAAGCTAAGGTTCTTTGTATCAAAGGGTGTGTCGTATAATGGTTATTATCTCAGATTTCCATTCTGAGGACGCGAGTTCGATTCTCGCCGCACTCAACTTTTTGCCTTTTGTCTTTCTTCCCCGGTGCATCGTTTTGGGGGTTGCTTATCCGAACTCTGCAAGAAGCCTTGTGACTTGAAGTTCCCCTTGATTTAATCTGCGCGCTATCTTCCTGAGCTGTTCAGTTACAGCCGCCGCCCTTCTGGGACACTTGCCCTGGCATGTTGTGCCCCACCGCTGTACCTAGAGGCATGCTCGCTGACTTGCCGGCCTCCCCTCGACACCCTTCACTTCCCTTCTCACACCGCTCTGAACGACAAGGCTACCTCAAACGTCTGATCCTCCCTCGTCCTTTTTATCGCGCAGCCGTTTCCGCCAAACCCCACGCTTCTCCTGCAGTATCACTTCGCACGGCGCCCTTCATCTTCCCGACCACTCAATCACCAGCAAGTCGTAAGAATCAGAGCATGCATCCCCCCAAGGCTTTACTCCTCCGAGCGGAGCTTGGCGGCGGCGTTGGTGACCTTGACGCCGAGTACCTTGGCGCGGGCGAGGATCTCGATGCGCTTGCGCGACGAGACGGCGTGGGCAATCTCGGCGGCGAAGCGGCCGGCGTGCATGAGGAGGAGGTCGACCTCCCGGGCGTTGTGGACAAGGAGGACCTTGTGGCCGGAGGGGGTCATGTGGCGGGTGAGGTGGTTGGAACCGTAACTGTGGGAGTGAGGCGGGAGCAGAAGGGTCAGCCGACTTTGGCAGCGACAAGTTCTGGAGTACACACGTACCCGATCTTGGGCATGGGGAGCTGGCCCTTGAAACGACGGCGGACACGGTTGTCAATACCTGAAGCAGACGGAAGCGTAGGTAGGGGTCAGCATGGCGCCACTCAAGAGACGACCGCATCCGGCAGCGACGGCAGCAAGGCGGCGGTGGCGGTTCTCCGAGGTCAAGGTCAAGGCCTTCTCCCTCGATGCCCCCAAACTCTCGTCGGCCTGCTCCTCTGCGCTTCTGCGGCCTTCACCCTTTTGACATGCCCTCGTCCACCCCCCCTTCCCCATCTGCCAGTCGAGTTGCCGCTGTCGCGCCGCCGATACCAAGTCGGCCAGCACGGTGGGAGAGTGGCAAAGGAGGGAACGCACCCTTGGGCTTCCTCCATGCCTCCTTCACACCATGGTATCGGTCCGACTGGTGCCTCTTGAAGACCTTGGTCCTCTTCTTGACGATAGGAACGTGGGCGGGCATTCTGATGCGACGGAAGGGTGGTCGGGAGGGACGGCAAGTTCCGCAAGCAGCGGTGGTAGATCGACCGAACGAGGAGCGCAACGAAGGGGGGCAATTGGCGAACGGAGAGTCAAGTGGGTAGACCGGGAGGATGTAGGCGAGCGAACGGGACGGAGGCGACCGAGGGATAGGGGAGGTGCAACGGCAGCACGGAGCAGCAGCGACAACAACGAGCAGCAGTTCGAACAAGGCAGCGCGACAGCGTCCAGGGGTCGGATCGAGCGAGGATGGAACAGCGAGCAACACGGTCAGCACGAGCGACCCTGCGATGTCCAGCAAAGGGCTTGGGACAGACCTGAAGGTTACTTGAAGTGGCCGAACGAGGGATCGGTCTTGCTGCTGAGCTCGTAGCTCGTCCTGCCCGCGCACCGGCAGCGAGCGGCGGCAGCGGCGGCAGGCGCAGGGCAGCAGCGCCGGGCGGGCGGGCGGGCGCGCAGCGCAGGGCAGCGCGCGCGCGCGGGCAGCGGAGGCGGAGGGGCCAGGCCGAGCGCGCAGTTGTGCGCAATTGCCTCCGGCAACACTTTGGCGCCGAAACCGACCCTTCACAACGGTTGTGCGCCTCGCACCTTTCCCTCTGCTCCGCCTCTACACCTCTATCGAGCGCAAACGTCGCGTCTGGCAGAGCTGAGCTATCTACTCACGCTTCAACGAGATAGATTGATGTCCAACCTGCGACCTTACGCTCCGGATTGCTGTGCTCAGGCTCATGTCGAAGTTGCGCGCAACCTGAAGTCGCGATATCACCCCTGCTCGGTTGACTTTATGGTCGACATTAACCCGCCATACTGGCAGATGCGCATAGAGGGGCATCGGATGGAGGGAGGTGGTAGCGGACAGGGCGCAGGGCGGTCGTCGTGGCTGAAGCCAGACATGATGGGAGCAAATGCGGTGATGGGAGAGGCGGGCAGGTTACACTATATCTTCGCTGGGGTTTCACAGTGTTGAGAAGAAAGAAAAAGAGGACTCGAGCGGTGGCGGTGGGTGTACAGGATAGGAGTGATGATAAGCGGTTGGCACGTTCAGAATGTTGGAGATCTGGTAGGGGGGAAGTGAGACGGACTGAACGAGAGGTTCCCGGTATGCGTCAGTCAAGTGCGAGAGAGCATGTCACGGAAAAGACACGCACGGGTTGTGTGAGCTTGGAAGGATATGGAAAGAAATGAAGGCCGAGGCGTCAGAACGACAACGCCGATGAGCGCGCGAGGCACAAGCGAGACTGGTGAGCACATCTGTAGAACAGCGTAGGTCAGCGACAAGGGAGGCGCGGGATAGATTAACATACGCACCCGTTGATGGATATCTGGCGAGGCTGGTCCGCTCAGAAGCCGAAGTGTTCGCAGCGCCTGACGTACTGCACAGAGATCAATCCGCCCGGCGCTTGGTCAGCTTGAAGTCGCCATCAACAGTGGATGACCGGTACTGACCTCGATGTACATCTTCTCTGCGACCTCGCGTTCGTAATCGTCCAGCTCAACCGCAGGCGACGTGTCTCGCGCATGCTTTTTGCTGCCAAGAACGGCCTTGACGACGCTCTTCACGCTGCGCGGCTTCGGGAAGAGCAGGGGCGTCAGACGCGCGCGCGTCTCCTGCTCGCGCGCGTGTTGCCGCTCGTCAAGGTCGGTGCTGGGCTCGAGCGACCGCGTCAGCAGCTCGTTGACGCTGCCGCAAGACGAGGCGGACGACAGGCTGTCGAACGTCGTCCGCGTGACGGTGATGGCAAGCGCCGGCTTGCGGTGGTACGCAGGCGGCGGAGGGGACGAGTAGGGCGGCAAGCGACGACGCGACGGCGGCAGGCGGAGGCTGAGGGGACGCGCCGACGAAGACGAGACGAAGACAGGCGACGAGGGCGAGACGCAGGTCGGCGACGTTGGCGAGACGCAGGGGGAAGACGACGAGAAGGAGCCGCTGGACGACGACGATGACGCGCCAGAGACGGAGAATGAGGTCGAGGCGGGGATCATCCTGACCGAGTGCTTGAGGAAGAGGGGCTTTACCTTGAAGGGCGCGAAGAGGGGAGATGAGAGGGATAGGAGGAAGGGTGAGCGACGGTCGTTCAGCCTTGAAGTTTCTGCGCGTCAACACATCCCCAGCCGCGAAGCAAAGTCAATCACCCAACCAAATGCCGGACGCGCCGCGTCGCGTCAGAGGGGAGGAGAGGCGAGCGGCAGGGCTGGTAAGCAATCGGCGTCAGTGGAGGTGGGCGGTGGGAGAATCAAGGGGACGAGTTTCAACTCCGCCCTTGCTCCCTTTCAACGGCTGGCTGCGCCCTACCGTCATCACGTCCCGTCCCTTTCAAGCTCTATCGCAAGTCACATAATCCCGCCGTCTTGGAGCATCCGTTAAAGGGGAGCACGAGCCTTCCCCTTTCCTGACCTGAGACGACGAGGCGCTGCAGCCTGAACGGGAGGAAAGGCGGGGGTCGGCGCCAGCTTCTAGCTACTCCCATGCCAGCTGGCGCGGCCGCATACACAGCTGGGGCCGGTGCTGTTCAAAGGGAAGTCGCGCCCTTCCTATCACGCCGAAACGGAACGCGCGGCGGGGCCGTACGACGGACCCAACAGTGTGGGTCGAAGGCAAGCAAGGCATCAGGCCAGCTGCAAGGAAGTCGCCGAGCTGCTGCTCTGGCCTCCAGCTGACGATCGGCAGACCCCAATTTCCTCTCTCTGACTGCTGATAATGCCCCTTGCTCGCCGACGCCCTGATACACTGTCCTGCTTATCATCTGGAAGGGAGGTGCTGCATGTGTATATGCTGTCGGAATCTCCGTCGAGGCGCTGCGCCACGATCTCGTTGGCGAGCTGTTCATCGACTCTGCAAGGCGATTGCGCGCGGCCGTGCTAATCTACGGTATCAAACTTCTCGGCGCAGCCCGCTTCTAGCCCCTTACCCACGCTACTCCTTCTGCTCACTATCAAGATCGGGCTGAGAATAGACTGTCCTCAGGACGAGGCCGGGGGCTGCGGTGAGGGCGTGGACGGATCCCTCAAGAGGGCCTATCAGCTGCGACCTGGATGCCCATCTCACGTTCAACACCTCTTCCACTACCAACAACTCCTACCAGTAGTCCCAGTCGCCCTGCAAGCTTTCCGGACGATCCTTACCTAGTCCGTCATGTCGTCCAACTCCATCGAGGACGTCGAGAAGACCGCCTACGGCGAGAAGACGCCTGAGGAGAACGTCCAGGTCCTTCCCGCCGACGACGCTGCCCACGACGACATCCTTGTCGATGTCCACTCGGGCATCCGCGATGGTGTGCAGCGCAAGATGCGGCAGCGGCACATGCAGATGATCGCTCTCGGTGCGTGACTCGTCAGCGACGAACTCAACGCAAGTCAGATGCTGATATCAACCCATTTCGTGCTTCACTCCCATCTCCTCTCGACAGCTGGTACGCTCGGCACCGGTCTCTTCCTTGGCTCTGGTCGCGCCATCTCACATGCGGGTCCTGCGGGCGCGCTAATCGCCTACTGTGAGTCTTGCCTGCGCTTTCAAGCAACACCGGGTTCTGCGCCTAACCCTCGTGGGTCCCCCACGTGCAGGTCTCATCGGTACGGTCATCTGGTCGATGATGCAAGGTCTCGCAGAGGTACATCCGTCTTTCTTTATCTCGCATCGCCGTCCAAGACAAACGCTTAACCTATCATCCCCCTTTCCCCTTCGCACTTGGCAGATGGCCATCTACGCACCAGTCTCCGGCGGATATGTTCATATGGCCGAGCGGTACATCCATCCTAGCGCCGGGTTTGCGCTGTACGTCCTGCTGCTAGTTATACGGCGTTCGCGCAATCACTGACGCTTTCCTCGACTTGCACAGGGGCTACATGCGTTTGTCCATCCAGGCTTCTCGCCACTTGAGAAGTACAGGCACTGACTTCGCATCACTGTTACAGAGTGGTACTCCGGCCTCATCTCGCTGCCGACTGAGCTTATCGCAGCAACTCTCATTCTCGGCTTCTGGGTGGAGATGAGTGAGTCGTCCTCTCCATCAATGGGTCAGCGAGCACTGCTGATGCGCTTGACTCACTCGCAGCCAAGGCGAAGCTAGCCGGCTTCATCATGCTGTTGTGAGTGCCTGCGGTGACCGCCGCTCCTCAACCCTCGCTGACCTCGCCGCTGCAGCATCGTCATCTGCACATGTTTTAACTTCCTTGGTGTCCGGTGGTACGCCGAGTCCGAGTTCTGTGCGTTTGATCTATCTCTAGACCGCGGAACATTTCCCTGAATCTCCTTTTCGGTTGCACGCAGGGTTCAGCATGATTAAGATCGCCCTCATTCTCGGCCTTATCCTTGGTGGCCTGATCGTCGACCTCGGCGCCAACCCTGCCCACGACCGCATCGGCTTCCGCTACTGGAAGGACCCCGGCGCTTTCGCTTCCTTCCCTGTGCCGGGTGACGTCGGAAAGTTCACTGGGTGGTTCCAGACGCTCCTGCAGGCCGCGTACTCGTAAGTAAACCCCTCTCTATCAACTGAATTGCGCAGCTGAGTCCTCTCCCCCCATGAAGCTTCTCCGGGATCGAGGGGATAGCTCTGGCTTCCGCAGAGGTTGTGAATCCGAGGGCCAACTTGGCCTCGGTCTCAAGGAAGATCTTCTGGCGAATGTGCGTCCGTCACCCTGAATCTCTTGTGTATGTGTTTGCTTACGGCGCCCTGCCCTGCCCTCCCTTCAGCTTGTTCTTCTACGTATTTGGTATCCTCATCGTCGGCATGCTCGTGCCGAGCTCTGATCCCAACATCCTCAAGTCGACCGGTACGGCCGCCAGCTCGCCGTTTGTCGTCGCCTTCCGACGAGTAGGCATCAAAGCTCTGCCTTCTGTCATCAACGCCGGCGTCCTTACTTCCGCCTTCTCGGCCGCCAACGCCAACCTCTACACGACCTCGCGCCTCCTCTACGGTCTCAGCGTGCGAGGGCAGGTGCGCCTCGCCACCTCTACCTCTTTGCTTCCTGTCGCTGACATCTCGCTCGTGCAGGCTCCGCGCATCTTCTCCAAGACCAGCAAGGGTGGTATCCCCGTCTACGCGCAAGGCATCTCGGTTTTGTTCGCACTCCTCGCCTTTATGGTTCGTTCACTTGATGCTCGAACTGGAGGGACTGCAACTGACGCGCCCCTTCGCCCATTTCTGTGCGCAGACGCTGTCGGATGGTGGTAGCACTGTCCTCAACTGGTTCTCAAACCTAACTTCCATAGCTTCCTTCATCGCGTGGATGACGATCGCCATCTCTTTTCTCCGGTTCAAGGCTGCGTGCGACGCCCAGGGCATCGACCGCTCGGCTAGCCCTTACCTCTACAACAGGTTTCAGCCCTGGCCTGCGTGCGTCCTCGCTGTTCTTCTTCGTCTGCGAATCACGCAGCTGACAAACTCAACTCTCTTCAGCTACTGGGTCGTGCGTACTAATCGGCCTTTCTCCTGGACGGACGACAAGAAGGCTGACAAGTTTCCCTCCTGCAGACGCTCTGGTGCGGCATCAACATAATCTTCAATGGATATCAGTGCTTCATGAAGGGTGGTTGGAGCACGAGCAACTTCCTCACGGCGTATCTAAACCTTCCACTTGTCGGCGGCCTCTTCCTCGGCCACTGGCTCTTCACCGGAAGGAAGCGCTTCCCCCGCGCATCGGCCATCGACATGCACTCGAACGTGCCCGGGCCCGAGATTGACGTCGGTGTGTACTTGCCTCTACCTCCTCTGTCCCTGGCGCCCGCTGATCAGCTTACGACGATGCTGCAGACCCTCACCCGCCGACCACGAAGCTTGCCAAGTTCATGCACAAGCTCCTCTAGAGCGCGCTGCGATTATCCTCCTCTGGCCTTCTTCCTCTTTCCCTCCGCCTTCCATCCCTTCCATCTTGCTCCCTCCCTCGTTGTAGACCCTCGCCATTCGGCATTCGGCTGCTTTAAACTCGTTGTACTTGCGCTCGCTGGCATGTAAAGCCGCTTTCCTCTCGTCCCTCGGCCTCACTTGCGAAAGCGCCAGGCGCATGTTCTGTTCAGGTAGCGCCGCAATCACAATAGAGCTGACCAACGCTCAGGCAAGAAAAAAGCACAGTTTGAGCGGCAAGGTCATGTAGATGGCACCGTCACCCGCTCAGCTGCCACCAAGCGCCGCGCCGCCCGACCGCGCGCCGAACGCGCCCGCTCCACCCGGCGGGACGAATCCGTACTCGGTGCAGAGCGCGTCGATGTACCGTGCGGGCGTGTGGTCGTAGAGGAGGTTGACGAGGTGCATCGTCGTTGGCAAAGGCGCGTTGGCGAGTTTCGTGAGGGGATGCGTTGGCGGGGCGTCAAGCAAGGTTTCCGAGTCGCCTGCGGATCGCGAGACGCGGAGGATCAGCCCGCAAGCTGCAAGCGGAAAGAAGGATGGGCACGCACCGAGCTCGTTTGCGACGAGCGGGTCGAGCTGAATTTTCTCGACGAACTTGTACGTCTCGCTGCAGACGAGGACCGGCTTGCCCATGCCCTTGCCGAGCATAGCGACGCTGGCGGTGCCCGCTCTGCTGTAGCACGCGCCGTCGCCAAGGACGGCATTCGTACCGAGCAGCACGAGGTCGGTCCGGGCGAGGAGTGAAGGAAGGGAGGGGAGGAGGCCGTAGGTGCACGGGATGCCGTGGTAGTTAAAGGAAGCCAGCAGCGCGCGGCCTTCGAAGAGCGGCGCCGAATCGATGAGGATAACCGAGAAGCTTTGACCCTCCTTCTTCATCGCGTTGAACGCCGACACAAGCAGCTTCTCGACGATTGAGCTCCGGGCGTACGTCAAGACGACTGAACCGTTCTTGATCTTCTCCTTGCCGAACGCGACGATGACCTCGTCCGCGAGCGTGACGCGCTCCTTGATGTACATGTCGATCTTCTCGGCCAGCATCTCCTTCGTCTGCAAGCGTGAACGAATGACCAAGCGTCAGTAAGCTGCAGTACGAGCAAGACCAGAAGGATGTGACTCGCGTCCGCCTCGGCCTCGTCAATGTCGACGTTCGAGATCTCGTACTTGAGCCACCTGATAGCGTTGCCGAGACCGATAGGCATAGGACGAGCCGTTGTGAGGTGTGCAATCTGTGGCGAGAGGTGCGCCGTAAGGTCCCGCGACAGGGTGGTCGAGGGCGGCGTGCGGTAGCTCAGGATGACCTGCGCAGAGAGCAGCGGCTTTCAGCGCGGATAGCTCCATCGAGCTGGACGACGACGACGTACCTGCTTCAGGCCGTTCAGGCCAGCAATGAGGCGCGCGTTAGCACCCCTGATTGTGCCATCCTTCAACTGCAAACCAAGCTTGATGATCGCAGGGTGGACGTTGGCGACAGACGTGCTTGCGCTGAGCTTTGACCCAGGGATGCCGGCGACGAGAGGGTGCAGCGTCGGCCCTGCTGGCACGACTGGCTGCGCTGCCGCTGACGCTGCCGCTGCGGCCTGCGCCGACGACGAGGGCTGCTTGCCGGAGGAGGTAGGGAGGCCGGCGACACCTCCTCGGATGAGCTGCGGTCGAGCGGTACCGCTACCAGACGTCCGCCGAGGCTTCGCACCGCTCCCGCCGACGTCAGGCACCGTCAAGCTCAACGACGCCGATCCTGCCTGCGTGGGACCAGCCTGCGAAGGCTCGATGCCTGCGGCGGCCTTCTGGGCGGCGCGACGGGCTGCCTTCTCCGCCTTTTTGTCGACCTTGAGCGTCTTCGAAGGGGCGGGCGGTTTCGGTGCGTCCGCGGGAGGAGCGGCTGCCGCAGGGGTGGCCATCTGGGTAGTCGAAAGAGCTGCGGACGGCGAGAAGGGCGTCGGCGATGTATCGGCTGCCTTCGTGAGATCCCTCGGGGAAGGAGGAGCTGCAAGGATGGGTGGTTGACGCTGTCCTTTGTCGTCGCGCGCGCTGACTCTCAAAGAGCTCGTATCAACGACGACCGCAGCAGCACATGCAGGAGCTCCTACACCGCTTGAACTCAGTGCGCACTGTAGGTCCGATGCAGGAAAGAAGGATCATGCAGTTGCTCCGTCCCTCTGAAGCGGTGTCGTGGACCAGGAGAAGAGACAGGGGAGCGCGAAAACAGCACGCACGCGCAGTGAAACTCGAGCCTCCAGCCGGCCGTCTGTGAGACGAGGGTTCATGAATACCGTGAGGAAAGGGAGACAAGAGTAGGAAAGGGGCGATGGAACAGGGTGTTAAGTGTAGCGGTAAAGGAAAGGACTGCTGAACAGGTGGTAAGGAAGCAAAAAGCGAAGCGTGAATGGACGAAGGGGAAAGCCGGACGAGGTCGGCGGGCCGACGATGGTCGGTTTTGGGTGAGGGACGTGAAGCGGGAAGATGCAGGTCGGTGCGAGATGTATGCGAGGAGCGAGCGTGCGAGATGCTGACGACAGGGTAACGACAGGCGGGTTAGGGGGAACGGCGGAGGAGGATGAAAGGAAGGGGCGCAGCAAGACTCACCGGACAACAACGGAAGGCTTAAGCAGACGATGCCTTCTCGAAGGCCTCCATCAGCTTCTCCTTGGGCGGCTTAACGGGCTCGGAGCCGAGATCGATCTTGTCGCCAAAGGCAGCGATGTCGTCCTTGGTCAGGGCCGCGCCGACGGCGAGCTGCGCAAAGTTGGGGTAGATCTGGGGGATATCGACGGCGCTGTCCTCGAGCCACTCGGCCGACGGCTCGAAACTGGGGGTGAGTAGTGAAGATGTCAGCGTGTGGCAGGCTATCAGAGCGTCAGGAAGCCGGACGCACCCGGCGATGAGGTCGTCGTGCGTGACAGCCTTCTCCTCGACGATCTTGGCGAACACCTTGGTGACGAGCTCGAGGTCGGCCTTGTTCGCGTCAAGCGCCTTAGACACGAGCTTGTCGAGGTACGTCCTGGCGTGCTTCGTCGGAAGCTCCTTGAACTGGAGCACAACCTCGCCAAGGTCCTGAGGACATACGAAGGAACACGGATCAGTCCGGGTCGCGCTCGTAGCGGGAAATCAAAGCACGCACTCGGACATGGAAGAGCTCGTCCAAGTTAGCCTTGATCTTGTCCGCCGCAGCCTTGTCGTCCATCTCGGGCTTGGCCTCCTCCGCAGGGGCAGCCTCCGCCGACTTTTCACTCTCGCCCTCGACCGGGACCGAGCGCTTGGCAAGGACCAGACGCTTGCGCGTGGGCTCCTCGCCACCCTCGGTGCTAGCAGCCGCAGGCGCAGCGTCGCCGGACTCCTGGCTGAGCATCGAGAACATGTTGTTCGTCGAGCCGGTACGCGAGAGGGGCGGGGTGTCGCCAGTCTTGGCCGCGTTGCGTTGCTTGCCAAAGACGGACGACGGGCCAAACGAGCCGGGGCCGCCCAGAGGCGTGCGGCGCTCGATCTTGCCAAACGACGAGAGGTCGCCAGCCTTGCCCGGGTTACGGACGGGGGCGTTCTGCCACCCGCCGGCCTCCTGGGGACCCTGGTTGAAGTCGGTGCGAGCCTGGCCGCGACGCGATCCACCGCGCGACGAACCGCCCATGCCGTGGCTCTGCGAGCGAGCGAGTGACTCCTGAGCGCGCTTCTGCTCGTCCTTGGCAGCCTGTGCAAGTGCGGAGAAAGGGATCAGCAACTCGTTCGTCGAGCAAAAGACCGGAGAGAGCGCACCTTCTCGCGGATCTCCGCGAGCGTCTGAACGCCGTCGGTGGCGTTCCTCTCCTCCCAGCGTCGCTGGCGAAGCTCGATGACATCCTACAGCAAGGAAACCGGGGTGTCAGTCAAAAGCAAGAGCAGGAAGGAGCAGGGCGACGCACGAGGATCATGAACTTCATGCGGGACGAGACGTTGGCGTTGTCCGACATCTCGCGCATGCGCTGGATGTAGATGTCCATGTGGCCACGCGACTTCTGCGTGTCGAGCTGCTTGCCGACGGTGGTAAGCAGGCGGCAGAGCGACTCGATGTCCTCCTCCTCCGGGTTGGCGACGTCCGACAGCAGCTGCTTGATGCAGACGTGCATGATACGCTCCGTGAGCATGTCGAGCTTGAAGAGCTCTCCAATGAGGCGGATGAGACCGAGACCCTGGCGCTTGGCCTTCTGCGCGGCGTAGTACTCGTCCGACATGAGGGCAGCCTCCTCCTTGGGCTTGGCCTCAGCGCCACCCTCCTCTTCGGCAGCGGCCTGCGCCTTGTCGTTGGCGTCCTTGATGGCATTGTCGTCATCCTCCTTGGACTTGGCGGCGGCGCTGGTGGCGGCACGAGCAGCCCATCCGCGCTCGAAGTCCTCCTGGCAGCGGTTGAGGAGGTACTTGCGGAAGAGACCTCCACCGGTGACGGGCTGGCCCTTGTTGTCGAGGATCTTTTCGTCCTCGATCTTGGTCGAGAGCTGCTCCATCATTAGGCGACACAGGCGGGCGTACATCGACGACCAGTGCGCCTCGTCGGTTGCCTTCTCGAAGACGAGACGGATGACCTGACGGAGCGTCTGGCCGTCCTTCTCGGCCTCGGACTTGTTGGCCCAGGTGAGGATCTGCTTCGAAATCGAGTCAAAGTTCTCCATTGTGAGCTTGTTGAGCAGCGCCTTGACCTTGCGGTCAACCATGGCAGGCGAGTTCTCGTCGATGCCGGCAGCCTTGCGAGCGGACGGGTTCCAGCGGTTGGCCGTCTCGACGAGGGGCGCGACAGGCGTCTCGGGGAGGAGGGTCATGGCCGGCGGCTGGAACGAGGGCATGTCGCTGCGGTTGCGGCCACGCTCCGAGCGGATGCGACCACCCTTCATCGACGGGCTAGGGAGCGACGAGCCAGAGCCGAACTGACCAGGACCAGCGCTTGGCTGGCGCGACATCGACATGGGGCGAGCAGACGAGGCGGCGAAGCGCTCGGCCGACGTCTTGCCGGACGTGCCACTGCCAAAAGTGCCCATGGTGAAGGCGCCGCGGGCGGACGGGACGTTGGAGCGCGACTGACCGGCGAGCGAGCTGTTGCGACTTCCGCCGCGGCGGTAGCCGCTGTTGCTGGCGGCGTCGGCCTCGAGGCCAATGGTCTCCAGCGGCGGGAGCGACTCGGGCTTCTCTTTGCAGATCTCCATGAACTGCATGAGGAACTCGCGGTCGTAGCGGAACTTGCCGGCGACGGCTGAGGCGTTAAGCTCAGGCACGGGCGACTGGACGCCCTCGGGGTACGAGACGGCGTTGGGCTCGCTGATGAACTTGGCCGAGTTGAGCGAGGCAGCGACGGCGGCCGCGGGAGGCACCTCGGACGAGGCGGCAGCGGCCGTGACGTCGATCGCAGGAGGGATGTGCTTCGTCTTCTCCTCGGCGGGAGGAGCGGCAACTGGCTTAGAGGGGAGGCCAGCGTCGACGGGCTTCTGGGGGAGGCCGGCCGAGGCAGGGGCGGGGGAGAGAGGAGCGGCGACAGGCGCGGTGGGGGCAGCCAGGTCGGCAGACTTCTCGGCCTCCTTCTTGGACTCCGCCTCCTGCGCGGCCTGCACGACGGTGCGTCCAGCGGATCAGCAACGCCGACAGAGTGGAGAAGGCAGCGGCACACACCTTGGCGGCAGCAGCGGCCTCGTCGGCCTTCTTCTTCGCCTCAGCGTCCTCGGTCGCCTTCTTGTCGGCCGCGGCCTTGTCCTCAGCGGCCTTCTTCTCGGCGGCAGCCTTCTCCTCAGCCTCCTTCGCGGCAGTCTCTTCGGCCAGCTTCTTGGAAGCGGCCTCGGCCTCCTCTTTGGCCTTCGCGTCCTCGACAGCCTTCTTCTCGGCCTCCTCCTGCGATTCATAGTCAGTTGTCAGCTTTAAGCGAGATCTGGGCGGAGGCAACTCGACGCACCTTCTCCTTGGCCTCCTTCTCGGCCTTGGCAGCCTGGCGCTCCTCGTTGTCGCGCTTCTCCTTCTCCTCGTCCTCCTTACGCTTACGCTCCTCCGCCTCGGCCGCGAGACGCTTAGCGTTCTGCTCGGGGCTCTCAAAGCGGACCGGGGTAGAGACGAGCGGCTTCTTCTTCTCGACAGGCGCGGCCGGTGCGGGGACGGCAGCGGCGGGGACAGGGCTGGCCGACTCGGGGCGAGTGGCAGCAAGCGCCTTGAGGTCGACGGCCTGGCCATCCGCCGTCGTGAACTTGATGGCGGCCGACTTTGCGCGCGGCGTGAACGACTGCGAGACGGCGCTCAGGCGGGCCTGGGCGGCAGGGCTGCCAAGCGCCGGGGAGGAGGGCGTGAAGGCTGCCGAGTTGGGCGAGAACGGCACGGACGCGGCCGAGAAGGACGATCCAGCGCGCTGATGGGCGAGGTGCGGAGGCCGCGGGGAGGCGTCCGCCGGCGCGGGCGAGATGGACGACGGCCGGTGCTGGGGCGTACCCGGCGGCGGCGGCTGCGACAGGGCGGGCGAGAGCGGAACAGCGACGCCGTTGCGGGGCGAATGGGGGAGCTGGTTAGGCGGGAGCGGCTGGTGCGGGTGCGGGGGAGCATAGCCCTGCGGAGGAGCGGCCCACTGCGACGGCGGCGGCATGGCCTGGTAATACTCGGGCGCGCCGTACATCTGCTGATGCGGGTAGTAGCCCTGAGGGTAGTAGGGCATGCCCGGCTGGCCGGGGTAGGGGCCCTGCTGCTGCTGACCCGGCTGGCCCATCTGCGAGTGCTGGGGGCGCGGGCTGTGCGAGCCCTGCGGGCCGGCGCCGTTCACCGGCGGGCGGCCGCCGACCTGCGGCTGCTGCTGCGGCGGTCGCTGCTGCTGCTGCTGCTGCGGGTTGAACGGCTGCTGGTGCTGCGACGGGGGCGAGCGGGGCGTGGGTGCACCGGCCTGGTGCGGCGGGCGGAGGTGGCCCTGCTGCTGAGGGGGGTAGAAGGCCTGAGGAGCGTACGTGTGGGCGGCAGAGGGCGGGAGGCCAGAGACGGCGTGCTGAGGAGGACCAGGACGCGAGGGGTCAAAGGACTGCCGGCGAGCCTGGTCTATCGACGGGCTGGGCGACGCCGCGGACGCAGCGGTCGAGGGAGGAAGAAGGGTGGAGGTCGAAGGAGCCGGCGAGGGAGTCGATGCCGCCGCGGGGGGAGGAGCCGCAGCAGAGCCAGCCGAGGCAGCAGGGCCCTGGAAGAACTTGTTGACGTCAATCTTCTTCTTCTCCTTCTTGGCGGGAGCGGCAGGTGCGTCCGCGGCGGGAGCGGCGGCCTCAACAGGCTTGCCGAGAGGAGCCGGGGCAGCAGGAGCAGCGGCAGAGAACGCGCCATTTCCAGTGCGGACGGGACCCTGCTTCTCGAACCCACCCTGACCGTTGGGAACGGCCGAGGCAGCAACGCTACCAAACTGCTTCACGCCCTCGCCACCGCCGAGGTGTCGGCCGGTGACAGGCGCGTTGGCGGGCGAGCTCGACATGACAGCGTCAGAGTCCTCGACGGTGCCAAAGTTGATGCCCTGTGCACCGGCGGCCTTCTTGATGGCAACGGGCTGCGACGCGGCAGGGCCACCCTGGACCGAGCGGCCAATCACGACGCCTTCAGCGATCGGGCGGCCGTTGGGAACCTTGCGGGCAGCCTGAGCGGCAGCGGGTGCAGCGGTGGCCGCAGCGGGCTTAGGCGTCGTCGAGCGCGATGTGGCGGCGGACGAGGCGGTGGAGAGGGGCTTGCCCCAGGCGGAGGGAGGGGGTGCCGGCGACGGCGTGGAAGTCGGTTTGCTCATTGGAGGGGTGCTAGAGTGGACCGAGGACGGACGAAGCAGAAGCTGGTGTGTTCTGCTGGGGCCGTGCGGGAGGAGCGGAGGGGATGTTGCTTTGCGATAGGGATACAGTCAAGTAGCCCGAGCGGTGTGTGTGGAAGAGAGGCTTCGTTTGAGGCAGAACCTGCAGCGTCGTTGAGAGCACGACGGATCAGCAGGCTGCTTGGAGTCGGCCAGGGATCCCATCGCTCCGCTCCTTTGTGCTCTCCCTACTCTACTCATGCCCGTCCCTCGATGGAGGCAGGACCGCCCGGTGGCGGCCTGTCGGGTCTTCTTTGCGCGTCACTCGGGCGCCTCGCGGGCCCGCCCGCGCTCAGCCCACTTTCGGTGCGGCGATCCTCCTCGACCCTCCCTGAATTGTCTGGCTGGACGACGCACCTGTAACGAGAGCTTGGCTAGGACCTGAGAAAGGGTGCTAGACGGCCGTGCTTCTCACAGGAAAGTGCGGGAAGGGGCGAGCGGTGGATCGCTTGAGGGTGGGGGAAAAAAGGGCGGGCGGGCGAGCGTGCGAGCGACCGGGTTGCTTTTCTTCCGAGCGGCGTGCGAGGAACGGCGACCTGGGAACCTGGACGGATCGGAGGCGGCGTGTGCTGAGGGGGTATCCGGCTGCTGGGGGCTGGATCACGAGACCTCCTTCGACTGAGGCGGGTGAGGAGGAGGAGGGGCCAGGGCGCGCTGGCTCGAATCAACGCAACACAAGGCAGCCAGCCATTTTGAACCTCCGCGGCGCGACTCATTTGTCGGGCACTCGAGCCCACCTTGCGCCCGACGCAACACGAGTGGCTGACCATGGGAGTTGCGACTGACGTTGCTTGCATTGCAGCAGCGCTGACGGGAGGTCGGTCGGCATGGATCTCAGTCGCCCCAAGCCTCCCCCGGGCTCAGTCCAGCTCCTCGTCCTCGTCATCCGCCCCAGCACCCAAGCCGTCGTCGTCCGGCGGTGGCGGTGCGAGCTTCGCGATGACGCCCATTGCACGCACGAAGAACGGCCGGAGCTCGTTGATCTCCATAGGCGTGAGGTTCGTCAACTGCGCAGTTCGTGGGGAAGAAGGTCAGCAGGGCGACGGAGACCAAGAACGCCGCAGAAGATCGGCCGGCGAGAGAAAAAAAGACGTCTAATGGCCTGCACAAGGTCTAGGAAAAGGCATCGACTGCATCGTGGAGGAGCAGGAGGGACGCAAGACGCACATAGAGGTACTCGCCGTTCAGCCCCGTCCCGTCCTTGCCAATCTGCGGGATGATACCGCTCCTTAGCTTGGCCAGCCGGCAATCTCGGATGTCTTTGATGAGGCTTCGGAGACCGCTCGGGTTGACGAGGTTGTCGGATGCACTGCGCGGTCCATTCGTGTATCGCGATCATCGGCATGCGTCCTTGGGCGCGAGCGGATATGACAGTGCAGCAGGGACAGAACGAACGAGTCAAGCAGGATCTTGGAGATCTCGAGAAAGCGTCTAGAGGGTAGCGGCGCAAAGGATGTCGGCAAGTTCTGTTCCGTCTCGAGTAGCTCCGTCAGGCCGTCTGTCGTCGCGACGCGTCCTCGTCGAAACCGGTCAGCACTGCGTTTCGATGCAACGAGATGTATGAGAGGCGACGCGCCTATTGAGAGCCAGGTGGGTGGGATGATGTGGCACTTGCGCTTGCCCTTGAGGTTGACGGCCATCCAGAGCGGCACTTCGACGCGCTTAGGCGGGCGGAAGGGTCCGTAGATACCCTTCTCGCGAGCGCACGGCGAGTCAGTGCACTTCGACGGCCGGGAGGGGCGGGTGCACGTACCGAGAGCAAGCGGATAGGGTCCATCGAGAAGAGCGGGACGACATGCACGAGCGTCTCTTCCGAGATGAACTCGAGCTCAGCAGGCAGGAGGGAAGGGGGGAGGGCCATGGCTGTATGTGCGCGAGGAGGTCGACTTGGTAGCTTCTTTCGGTGGCAAAGTTGGAGGCACGTCTTTCGCGCGTCGTACGGCGTCCTGTGAAAGGTCTGAGAGCTCCGAGGCAGTTGTTGAGGGTCGAGGTATGGTCGGCGTTGGCAGCTGCAGCCCACGCGCCGCTTGGACGCGACGCGAGTTGGGACGGACTACAGTAGCACGGCGCTGCGTCCAGCCTGCTCGACGGCGACCCTCCTCCTTCAAGCCCATCGCAGCTCGACAGGATACGCTGACACCCTTCCAAGGTGCAGTAGGTACGTTCCATCTTGCGTCTGTAGCGAGGGAGGCAAGAAAGAGGCTGGGGGTCGGTTGAGAGGACGTCCGCTCAGACCGCCGCTCCCTTGCTTTCTTTTGCCCTCCGCTGTCCGTCAACATCGAGCGTTCAGGCTGCTGACGGCCGTCCGAGCATCTACAGGCTCGCATCTAGGTCCAGCAGTTAAGCAAGTCAAGCCAAGCTCACGCACCGGCGTCCTCAGCAGGAGACGCAGTCGCAAGACGAGCGGCCGGTCGCAAGCACTTCATCGTCTCGCAGCGCTCCCGAGCATCCCATCCATCGCTCGGCCTCGCTCTCTTCCTCCAGCGCCTCAGTTTCCTCCCTCCTAGCTCTCTCCCTCTCGGCTAGTACGGCCAACACTGACACCATGAATCTCGGTCAGTCCTTCGACTGTTGAAATCCTGTCGAGCATCCCGCTGATCCGCCGGTGTTGTTCGTCGATGCTCCGAGCAGACGACGATCCCTTCGCCGCACCTCCCCCACGCATAACGACCTCACGGCCGTCCTCGCGCGCTTCTTTTCGCTCACGTCCGACCATCCCAGTTGTCCCAACGTCGGGCCGGCCCGAGGGCGGCCTGCCACAGGCCAGCAGCAGCTGGAGCCTAGCCAGCAGCGGCAAGTGGGAGGGCACGGGCGAAGGGAAGGTTACAAATGGTGGCGAAGGCAAAGACGGGCCTAGCGGTGAGCGCGGACGCAAGGACGCCAAGCCGGGCAGTGCAGCTGCTATGCGGGCTCAGGTCCGTCCTTCAGCGCTCGTGCGGCTCGCAGATGGAAGACTGACCGCGACTGCGCCCCTTTCCCCGTGCCTTTAGCTCGAGTCACTCATCCAGATGAAGCAGTCCGAGCTCATGCGCGCAGGCCTCCTCGGCCAGCAGATCCTCGCTCAGCAGGCCGAGCTTGAGACGCGTGTGCGCGAGCTCTCTGCGCTCGAGGCGCGCGCCGACGGCGGTGGCGGGGAGGACTCGGATGATGATCTCGGCGAGGACACGCGCAACCGCCTGCGCGACTTGGGCGAGGCTGTCATCGGCTGGGATCGCGAGAACGCGGGCGTGTGGAACGGCGTGGCTCAGAATGGCGAGCATCAGGCGGGCAACACCCTGCCGAGCAGCGTGTCGATCGGGTCCGACCTCGGACCAACATTCAACTCGTCCCGCAACCTCGCATCGGCCATCGCCCAGTCTGACTTTCTCGATCCGTCTTCGCCCTCAGCAGCCGGTGGCGTCGCATCCTCCATCTCAGCCACGTCCCTCTCACGCCGCTCGCGCAATGCGGCCCACAGGTCGAACGACATCGAGTTCGCGACCGAGATCGGCCAGTCGCTCCTCGTCGAGGTTCGGCGGCTCCAGGCGCTGCTCGGCGAGCGTGACGGCGTGATCGAAAATCTGCGGCGCGAGGTTGAGGAGACGAGCAGGTTAGACGAGAGTCGACGCGAGGTCGTGCGTGACCTGGAGGGCAGCAATGGTGCGACCCACAACACCCTCGTCCGCGGAAGGCCTGATTCGCTGACTATTGCAGCTTGATTCCGGCGCGCAGAGAAGTACCGCGAGGAGAATTGGAACCTCGAGGTCGCCATCCAGGAGCTCAAGCAGCAGAACACCGAGCTGCAGTCGACGTCGAGCAAGACCGACTCTGAGCTCAAGCGGCTCACCAAGGCGCACACGACGCTCGTCACACAGTCCGAGGCGCACAAAAACGAGGCCCTGCGCCTTGCGACGGCGATGGCGGAGGCCAAGACGAAGCACGAGACGGACCTGGCGCAGATGCGCAAGCAGACGGCGGGACTGCAGCGCGAGAAGTCGGACCTGCAGGCGCTAGTGGAGAAGGCCGAGAAGAAGGCGGCCCGCGCCGTTGGCGGCTCGCCGAGTGGGAGCACGCCGTCCAAGCGCAGGGGCGGCAGGTTCGGCGCCGGCGCAAACGAGACGCCCACCCGCAAGTGGCGCGATGTCGGCAACGAGGGCGCCAACGAGGACGAGGTCGACGAGTTTGGCGTCGGCGGCGCGGGCGGCGGGAGCACAAGACGCCGCGGACCAGGCTTCGACGCCAGCGGCAACTTCATGTCCCCTGGCTTCAGGTGCGTTCTCGAGGTACACTTGCGCTGAACTTGGAGTTGACCAGGATCGCATTCGCAGTGACTTCACCGACTCGCCGAACCCGTCGCCTAGCAGGCCTGGTGAGACGGCGCCGTCCACATCGCCTTCCAAGCTGCAGATCCTGCAGGATTCGCACCAAGCCGAGATGGACGAGCTTCGCAAGCAGCTCGAGGAGGCAAGGGCCGAGCTTGACCGACGCAGTGGTCACAGCGCCTCTCAAGACAACCCTGCCGCTTGGGTGGACGAGTTTGGCACGCGTCCTTCTGCGACGCCCTCAACACGCGGTACCCGGGGCAGGCGTGGCGCTCGCGGCGTCGCTCGAGGCTCAAGCTCTGCCTCCCGCGGAAACGGCCGTCGCACCTTCCCCTTCGCCGAGACTTTGGCAGCGCTCCCCTCTTCACCCTCGCCGTCCGAAGAGCTCGAACCTAGCTACACAACGGCCGAGTCGGGCGCCGAAGAGTTCCACTCAATGGCGGGTGACACCGAGACGGAGACCGAGTTCCACTCGATGGCCGACGACACGACGGACGCCAGCCACTCGTCGGACGACGCCGCTGGCAACACGACGTTTATCAACCACGGGCCAGCCGTCACCGACCAGACGCCGCTCGTCTCGCGCACGCTGCCCCTGTCGCTCGCGGACGACATGTTCGGCGGCGTTGGCGTTGAGATGAGCACATCGGGCTCCAACACCGACTTCCATTCGATGGCGGACGACTCAAGCGCCGACGGTCACTCGGACAACAGCATCAAGGCCTCCAACTTCATCAGGAAACGCCCATCCGCGACCGGCTCTGCCCTCCGCAGCCGCGCGGCCGCCCCCGCTCCTGAGCCGGTCGAGCGCATCGTCGAGCGCATCGTTGAGGTCGAGAAGCGCGTGGAGGTCCCCGTCGATCGCATCGTCGAGAAGATTGTCGAGGTGCCCGTCGACCGCATCGTTGAGGTCGAGAAAAGGGTCGAGGTTCCCGTCGATCGCATCGTCGAGAAGACCGTCGAGGTGCCCGTCGACCGCATCGTGGAGGTCGAGAAACGGGTCGAGGTTCCCGTCGATCGCATCGTCGAGAAGACCGTCGAGGTGCCCATCGACCGCATCGTGGAGGTCGAGAAACGCGTCGAGGTTCCTGTTGAGCGGATCGTAGAGGTCGAGAAGCTCGTGGAGGTTGAGAAGCGCGTCGAGGTGCCGGTCGACCGTGTTGTCGAGCTTGAGAAGATTGTCGAGGTCGAAAAACGCGTCGAGGTTCCAGTCGAACGCGTCGTCGAGGTCGAAAAGATCGTCGAGGTCGAGAAGCGCATCGAGGTTCCGGTTGACCGCATCGTCGAGGTTGAGAAGCTGGTCGAGGTTGAGAAGCGGGTCGAGGTCCCCGTGGAACGAGTCGTCGAGGTCGAGCGCGTCGTCGAGGTCGAAAAGCGCATCGAGATCCCGGTCGAGCGCATCGTCGAAATCGAGAAGATCGTCGAAAAGATCGTCGAAGTCGAGAAGCGAGTAGAGGTACCCATCGACCGGATCGTCGAGGTCGAAAAGATCGTGGAGGTGGAAAAGCGGGTTGAGGTGCCTGTCGAGCGCGTTGTGGAGGTCGAGAAGCTCGTTGAGGTCGAGAAGCGTGTCGAAGTTCCGGTCGACCGCATCGTGGAGGTCGAGAAACGCGTCGAGGTCCCCGTCGAGCGGATCGTCACCGTTGAAAAGGTCATCGAGATCGACAAGCCCATCAACGTTCCGGTCGACCGCCTTGTCGAGGTGGAGAAGATCGTCGAGGTCGAGCGCCGCGTTGAGGTCCCCGTCGACAGAATCGTCGAGGTCGAAAAGATCGTGGAGGTCGAGAAGCGCGTTGAGGTCCCCGTGGATCGCATCGTTGAGGTCGAGAAGCGGGTGGAGGTGCCCGTGGACCGGATCGTCGAGGTGGAGAAACGCGTCGATGTCCCGGTCGACCGGATCGTCGAGGTCGAAAAGCGGGTTGAAGTACCTGTCGAGCGCATCGTCGAGGTCGAGAAGGTCGTGGAGAAGATCGTCGAGGTCCCGGTCGAGCGTATCGTCGACGTCGAGAAGATCGTCGAGGTCGAGAAGCGCATCGAGGTCCCTGTCGACCGGGAGGTCAAGGTCGACCGCATCGTCGAGGTTGAGAAGCGCGTCGAGGTCCCAGTCGACCGTGTGGTCGAGGTCGAGAAGATCGTCGAGGTCGAGCGGCGGGTGGAGGTGCCCGTTGAACGCGTTGTCGAGGTGGAGAAGATTGTCGAAGTGGAAAAGCGGGTTGAGATACCGGTCGACCGCGTCGTCGAGGTCGAAAAGGTCGTTGAAGTCGAGAAACGGGTCGAGGTCCCCGTGGAGCGGGTTGTCGAGGTCGAGAAGATCGTCTACGTCGACCGTTCGTCCGTCGACTCGCCGCGCGACGCGCCCGGCATCCAAGTCATCGCCGATGCCTCGCGCAAGGTGCCGTCGCTGTCCGACATGGGCGTCTACCGCTATGCGTCGTCGCCGCGCAAGGCGCCTCCGACGCTGTCCACCGTCTCCAACCGCTCTTCGCTCGACGAGGATCGCTCAATCGACGACCAGGCTTCTTCACGCCTGCCGAAGTTCGTCGTTCCTCCTCCGCCGACCATGCCCCCGCCTCAGGGCGTCTCCCTCAAGAAGATCTCGGGCCCTCCGCCGCCTGCGCGACCCCTCTCGCCTCCGCCGCCCGAGATCTACAACCTGTCCATTACGCCGAACGGCCGTGCCAACCTCCTCCTCCCCGGCTCCAGCAGCTCTCGTGCACCCGGCTCCAGCCTGCCGCCAGCATCGATCCTGAACAGCGGCGGCAGCCGTGCTCAACACAACGTCGGCCCCACGACGCGCTCGCTCTCTGAGTTCGGCGCCGGTCCATCGTCGAGCTCACTCGCTGCCCGCTCGGCCGTCAAGAAGCGCGCCGATTTCGTCATCAACCAGCCCCCTGCGCCGTCGATCCGCACGCGCGAGCCGTCGCTCTCGTCGATCGAGTCGAGCGAGCACGATCACGGCCTGCCGCAGCTGAGGGCAAACGCGCCGCCGTCGGCCGTGACGCCGTCGACGGACCCCGAGATCATCTTCGCCATCACGCAGACGATGATCGGCGAGTACCTGCACAAGTACACGCGCAAGACAGTCGGCAAGGGCCACTCGGACCGCCGCCACCGCCGCTTCTTTTGGATCCACCCGTACACCAAGACGATTTACTGGGGCGCATCCGACCCGGGCGCGAAGGGCAACGGCTCCGAGATGCACTCGCGAAGTGGTGCGTCACATTCATGTCCCCTTCAGAGCTCTCGTTCTGACCCGCGCTCGTCTTGCAGCCTACATTGAGGCAGTCCGCACCGTAGAGGACCCAAACCCCATGCCCGCAGGCATCCACTACGAGAGCGTTATCGTCACGACGCCCCAGCGCGAGATGAAGTTCACCGCCTCGAACAAGGAGCGCCACGACCTCTGGTTCAAGGTGCGTTCTGCTCAAGTGCCTGGCCGAGCGGCTTCGTCGATGCTTACTATGATGGACTCCGACTGCAGGCCCTGCAATACCTCCTTGCTCGACCCGCCGCACCCGAAGCCCCGTCAACCGCCGCTGACCGCGCAGGACCGTTTGACACGTCGACGCCCCGTCAGCACCAGCGAGGCTCGGCCGAGCCCTCCTCGACACTCGGCTCGCTCGGCTCCCCCACGTCGCTGACGAGCAAGTCGTCGCGCTCTGGTTTGTCCGCGCTTTCGGTGCCCTTCTCGCTCACGCCCAAGGCCAAGCCATCGTCCTCTGCGCTCTCGGCGGCCTTCTCGGGCTCGCTCAGCAAGCGTACGGGCACGCCTGCACAGGACTACCTCTCACAGCTCGAGCACGACAGGCTGCGCTCGCCCGAGAAGAAGCTGGGCGCTCGCGCGGCGGGTAGACCGGCGGACGACGATGAGAACGACGACGACTACGACCACATCGGCGAGCAGGACGCCGAGGATGAGGAAGACGGGTATGAGGGGCTCGAGAATGTTCGCGCGTGCTGCGACGGTGCGCACGACCTGACGAGTACGTCCCCACTTCTTTCTGTTCTCTCGCGCGAGTCTGGAGGACGTGCCTCTGACACTTGGACATGCTTCTAACACTTTGCTTGCTTTGCAGCCCTCGCCGGCCGCCAGCGACACCACCACCACACACACCCGCACCAGCACCAGCGCTCCACCACCTCCCTCTCCTCGCACTCGTCCCACCGCACGCGTAATTCGTCCCACACGCGCTCCGCAACGTCAAATTCGCGGCGCGCAGTCACGCCGACGCCGCTTGTCCTCGCGCCTCCGACGGCCGCCGCTCAGCTCGACGCGGGCGGATCGACCTCGCGCGCGGCGAGCCCCAGCGCGTGGAGCTTCCGCTCGCGCACAAGCCGCAGGAGCACCGTGTCGGGCAGCACGTCCGCCAACGGCGGGGGCGGGTCGCTCTTCGGCCGCGGGAAGGGCAGGGCGAAGGAGACGGATGAGTTCGGGGGCATGCCGCCTCCGCCGCTGCCTGCCAAGCGCTAGCCGTTTCCCTTTTGTCATCACACCCCTCCCTTCTCTCTTTTCTTCCCCCTTCCTTGTCCTTTTGACTGTCACGAACGGGTTCCTGCTCTGCTCACGTACCTTCACGTCCCCTGCCTTCCTTCTTCTAGCTCGGCTTGCATCGATGCACTCCCGTCTGCGCTTTCCGTGTGTCGCATGCCAGCCCGCATGCGCTAAAGGAGAAAGAAGGAAGGATCATGGGATTTCGTCAGAGGCGGAATGGGAAGCGAGCGCGCGGTGGTAAGATGGAGAGCAGCGGCGAGAGGCCGAAGAAGCACCCTCGGCCGGCGGCTGTCGAGCTGCAGGCCAAAGCCGCGCAGAGCAGCCGGCCGAGCAGGCGGAAGGGGTGTTTTACAACTTGAGCGCAGAAGAAGTCGTGCGATGTCGAAAGGAGGCCGGGAGCGGACGGACGAGAGAGAACCAGAGCCAAGAGAGACAGGCGAACACCAGCTCACGCTTCGTCCACCGCCTCCAGACCAAACACGTTCTCTCCCGAGTACGTGATCTGCACGGCATCCGTGTCTCACAATCAGCACGGTGCACTGGAAGGACAGACCACACAAGAGAACGCACGTAGAGGAAGCCGTCCTCGTCCTTGTGTTCCTCGTAGATCGCGCTCATCAGGGCGGCCGTTGGTGGCAGGACCTGAGTCCAGTGTCCCGAGTTCAATCAGCCCCCTCCTCGGACGGTTGTAACAGAGGAAGAACTCGGCGCACCTCGTCGACGAAGATGAAGATGGCCTTCTCGGCGGGCAGCTTGATCCGCTTGCGGATGACGTAGACGAACTGGCCGACGGTCAGATCCGAGGGAACGAGGTACTTCCTGTTTGCGCGAGCAGGAGGTGCTGCGTCAGCTGCGTGCAAGTGTTGAGAGGGTAGAGCGAGACGCACTTCTTGTCGATGGTCGGGATGTCTGCGCACGCGCCGGAAGGGTCAGTCAGCAAGGGCCCTCCGTGCGACGACTCCCAGCAGTGTGAACGGACGTACCGGTCTTGTCGCCCTTCTCGCAGATGACTGCAGGCGGCACAGAGCGTCAAGCGGAAGCGGCGATACGGTCAGTGCACCATTCTCGTCGAGCGAGCGGCGCGATACCGCTGCTAGCTCGATCACTACCAGCAGCTGGCAGAACCCCACGCACCAGGTATTCTGCGATGTCGAAGGAAGAAGTGTCAGTAGGCTAGCCTATCAGCAATCACTGGGAAGGAGACGCACCTGTCAGAGTACTTTGCTCGGATGCGCTGAGCCTCGGCCTGGCGCTTCTCTGTGGCGAGTGCGGGAGCGAGCAGAAGAGGAGCGTGACCCATCCGTCGCAGCAGTCCATCAGCACCGTTCCCCCACCCGGGTGAACGGCGAGCGAGCAAGAAGAAACGCACCGAACGGGTGCTCGTCCTTGAACTTAGAGCGGACCATGATGGGATGGAAGGAGCGGCGTTTGCGCTCTGGGTCGGGTGTGAAGGGGGGAAGGGGGGGGGGACTGCGGGTGGGCGAGATGCGGGTCTCCCTGGGCGGATTCCGCATGAATCGAAGCGCAAGAAGCGCGAAGGTCAGGTCACGGACAACAAGGGCGGCAGCCGGCAGGCTGAACTGACTGGCTGAGGTTGCTTGGGGGTGTTGGATGAAAGGCGGATGGTCGTTGACGGCACCAGGCGACGTGGACGCACGGCGCTCGTGTTGACCGACCGAGCGCATCATCCCAGACCCTGACTTGCACCTTCGTCCTAGCTCATCAAGCTCGGCCGGCGACATGGCGGGTCCTTCGACGCTGCGAAAGCATCGGCCGTCCCAGAAGGCAGCACCGCCGGCAGAGGAAGCAGCAGTGCAGGCCGCAGGACCAGCAGCCGGCGACGAGCGCCCGGTCCTCCCCGTCCTGCTCGTCCGCCTGCTCACGTCGTCCATCGCCTTGACCCTGGGGACGCACTACGCCGCCCAGCTGCTCAGACCCATCTACGGTGGACCTCTGATGTACTTCCCGTACACACATCTGCTGGCGTATGCCCTCGCGCTGCTGGCCCCTCCAGCAGGCGCAGCAGGTTTCGGGGTCGGCACCTTTCCATTCATGTGCTCACTCAACGGCGCCAGCAACTGGATAGTGCGCGTCGGTGCGTGGAGCGGCTCGCTAGGAACATTGGCGGGACCGGCGCTCGGTTGGTTGGGGGTCGCCGGGTGGGGAACGGCGACGGTCGGGCAGGCTGCGCAGGTATGCCACCTTCCTCCTTGTGCTCTGCTGTTTCTTCGAGCGTCAATGCTGACCCGCCCCTCATTCGGCGCAGACGCTGCTCATTCCTTACACCTCAAACCGGTACCAGGCTCGCCTGTTGGGGGCTATCTTCACAAGTCTCCTCGTCTCCGAACCCATCTCGTCTCAGGCCGCGCGAGCGCCGTACTTCAGCGGCGATTCGGCGAACACTTCGCAAAGGGTCGGTACACGAATTCCATGACGGAAACGCTATACTGACGTCTGATACTTTTCTTGATTGTCACAGCTACTCCTTTTGGGCGGCCTTGTCTTCTTCGCGGATTTGGTCGCAAGTACCATCTACCGACCGCAGCCGGCTGTCCCTGCATCCGCCGCTGCCCAGCTCAGGTCCTACTGGCGCGCGCCCGGGGGGAAGCTCCAAATAAGCTTCATGCTTCTCTACCTGGCCGCCGACTACCTCGTGCCCCCCATGTTCACCGAGCCCAACCCGGCCGTTTTCCCCTTGCTCGTTCAAACCCACGCTCGCCCAGCGCAGGGGCTCGGCCTTCTCCAGGTCGGCGAGAATTACGACCTGCCCGGCGCGCCGCCCAAATCGGGCTACCGATTCCTGCGCGCGGACCATTCGCTTCTTGGCGGGAGATGGATTGGGCCGCTGGCGGAGACGGCGGGCGAGAAGGGCGGGGTGGGGGACTCTGTGTTCTCGGCGTTCGTGCTGCAAGAAGCGTGCGTCTGCTACCTTCATCCCTTAGAGTGCGGGTGTACTGACCACGGACTACACCGTGTCGATAGGGTGCGACTCGTCGGACACCGCGACTGGCTACCGCGAGAGGAGCAGGAGAGGGCACTGGTCATGTGCGCCTTTTCCTCCTCGTTCCATTTCCTGCCTCCCGCTGACGCTGACGTTCAATTCTTGCCCTGCAGCGGTCTCGGCGTCGGCGTCGCCGCGCGAGCCATGATCTTGCATAACCTGTCGACGACTGTCCATCCTTCTTCCCCCTCCCCTACTTCGTCTGATGGATCTCTGACTACCCTTCGCTGCGACGGACGCAGGTTGTCGAGTACGACCCTCAGGTCTTCACTTACGCACAGCAGTACTTCTCCCTGCCCGACCCAGCCGCCGTCATTCTGCGCGACGCGAATGCCTGGGTGCAGGAGGAGGCCTCAGCCGCACGCGTCGCCTTCGGCGAGGGGTTCAGCTATGTTGTGCACGATGTGTTCACGGGCGGGCAGGTACCGGGCGAGCTGTTTACCGTCGTACGCCCCTTTGCCCTCGCGTCGCTCCCTGGGCACCCTCGCTGATTGCTTGCTTCCTCTGGCACGCAGGAATTCTGGTCGAACCTTAAAAGCCTCATGCACCCGACCGGCGTGCTCGCCGTCAACTTTGCCGGCGTCCAGCGCACTAAGGGCGCACAGGCCGTCGTGCGCACGCTTCTGGCGAGCTGGGAGGCGTGCAGCGGGTTTAGGGACGCGATGGGCGAGGGGGAGGGCGAGCCTGGAGAGGACGACCTGCGCAACCTCGTGCATCCGCTTCTTCCTCTCCCCCCCCCTCCCCTTCCGCTGGCTGCAGGAGAGAGAAGAAGGTCGAAAGCTGACAGGCGCTGCATGCTCAGGTCATCTTCTGCACCCCCTACCACCCACCCGGCGGGCGCCTGACCTTCCGCTTGCCAACCGAGGCCGACTTCCTCGAGTCAGGCCTGCGCCGGCGCGCGCTCTCGTCCTTCAAGGAGCACCCGGTCGACCTACGTGCGCTTGCAGGCGACAGCGGGGGCGAGCTGCTGAAGCGCGGGAGGGCGGGCGCGACGCTGAAGTACCTCCAGGGGAGAGCGGAAGGGGAGGCGACGTGGCGAGCGATGAGGGCGCTCATGCCCACCGAGGTCTGGAATCGGTGGTGAGCCGCGCGCAACTTGCACACGCGGCTGAGCGATAGATGTAGCATAGACGGGCAGCTCTCGCACTTGAGGTTGCGCGCAGGTCGTGCAGGTTCATCATCAAGGTCGTACAGGAAGTCCGGACAGGCAGGATTGCGGCGCTCAGCGCCGGCTGGCGTCGAAAGAGCGGCCCATGTTCATCATCCCTTGGGCGGCGGACGGCGGCGGCGGCGGCGGCTGGAGCGGCATGCCTGGCCGAGCGTAATTCCCTTGCTGCGGACGGAACGCCGGTGGTGCTTGCCCGCGCGCGGCCGCTGCAAAAGGCGCGTCTTCGCCCATCCCTGGCAGGAACCCGCCTGGCGGCCCACCACCGCCGCGGCCGCCCAGCTTCATGCCCGGCGGCGGGCCCGTCGTCATCGTCGACTTCGCCCGGAACGCGCCGGCCTTGCGCGCCAGCGCTCCTCTTGAAAGCTGCTGCTGGGGGTTGAAGGGCGGACCGCCGTCTCCATATGGCAAGCCTTGCGAGTGCGGCGGTGGCGGGCGGAAACCGGGCGGCTGAGGGTAACCCACCTGCGGCGGCTGCTGGGGGTAGAACGGCTGCTGCTGCTGCTGCTGCTGCATGGGGAACGGCGGGCCCTGAGGGGGGAAGTTCCCGCCGCCGCCCATGACCTGCATCGCCTGCGCCTGCTGCATCGCCTGCATGTGCTGCATTTGCGGGTCGCCCATGTACACTCCCGGAGGCCCTACTCCTCCTCCGCCGCCGTTGGCGAACAACCCGCCCGGCCCTTGCCCGCCTTGGGTCGGCGGCGGCAGGCCGTTCGGCACCGGCTGCGGCGCCTGCGCGTGCAGCGTCGGTACAGGCAGGTGGGGGTTGAACGATGCGGGCGGCATAGGTTGCGAGTTGGGCGGCCCACCGCCGTCGCCTCCCGGGCCGCCGTTGGGCGTCTCTCCCCCTGCTTGCCGCATAGGGTCGAGCTGCATGCGCTTGGGCACGGGGGCGTAGACGGGCGGAATCGGCATACCGCCGCATAGTAGCCGTTGCGGGACCTGGCGGTTGTTCTTGCGTCCGGCCTCGTGCGACGGCGGGTACTTGGGGAGTCTGCGGGGTGCACGCGTGCTCCTCGTCAGCCGAGATTCATTACTGGCAGGGCGGGCGTTGTACGCACGTGCCAATCTTCGCTGGCGGCGGCAGCGTCGAGAAGTACTCATGCCGGAGCAGCTCGTCCGCCGTTGGCCGCTTCGCAGGATCAAGGGTGAGGCACTTGTCGATGAGGTCGCCGTACTGGGTGTTGAGCCTGCCATCGATGCGAGTGCAGGTGTCAAATCTACTGGGGCACTGCAGAGTCAAACGAAGAGAAGAGCACGCACTTGGAGAAGTCGGCGTAGACGTGTCTCGACCACCCAAGGCGCTGGACCAGATGCTCCGGCGGGACCATCAGCTGGCCCGGCATCTGCTTCTGGTCGTCCGGGTTGTCCGGGCAGCCGCCGTGCTGATCCCAGTCCGGGAACGACTGCTGCGTCGGCAGGCCACAGAGCTCCCAGATGCGCTGCAGCTGCTCCTGATCCGTGTTGCCCTGCAGGATCGGCCGCTTCGTCACCATCTCGCCGAGGATGCACCTGCGCGACACGAGGAAGGAGCAGGCCAAGGTCAGCCTTGGGCGGCTTGCGCAGGCAGAGAGCCAGACGCACCCGATGCCCCAGATGTCGATGCTCGTCCCGTACTTCGGGAACCGCAAGAACAGCTCCGGCGGGCGGTACCAGCGCGTGACGACCATGTTGGTGTACTCGGGCGTGCCCGGCTCCTGATTCGCCCGTGTCAGCCCGCCGAGGATCGACCGCGCGAGGCCAAAGTCCGCGATCTTGAGCACGCCTGTATGGCTGATGAGGATGTTGGCGGCCTTGAGGTCGCGGTGGATCATGTTGTTCTGCCAGACGGTCGAGCAGCACGCACCACGGGTCAGCCAGAGCAGTGCACATCGCACGAGGATGGACACGCACGCGATGGAGGTAGGCCGTGCCCTTGATGAGCTGCTTGGCATAGAGCTTGATGACGCCGCCGGTCCAGTTGACGCTCGTGTTGTCGAGCAGGCCCGACAGGTCATAGTCCATGTACGGGAAGACCATCAGGATCGTGCCGTGCTTCGACTGTGCCGTCGCTAAGGGGCCAGGCAGCCGTGCAAGACCTTGAGATCAGCACGCGGACTTGGGGAAGAGCGGGGGCGGGCGCAGGACGCACCCTCCTCGAAGACCATGTCGACCACCTCGACAATGTTCTCGTGCTTGAGCGCCTTGAGCAGCTTGATTTCGCGAATCGTCGTGATCGGCACCTGCGCGAGCAAGCAGGCAGCGCATCGCCCTACTTGTCAGCGAGGCGTCGCAGCGAGCGCAGCGACAGGCGGGGCAGGAACGCACGCCGTCCGTCTCGTTGTGCACGATGATCCGCTTGAGCGCGACCTTGGCCTCGGACGAGTCCCGCTTCGTAGCCTTCGTCACGACACTGCAGCGCCCTTGGATCAGCAGCTGTACGAAAGCGAGCAGGTCACCGGCGAGGGAGGGACAGGGACTCACCCGAACGTGCCGACGCCGAGATCACCCTCAACGAGGTAGCTGCTCGACCTGCTGCAGCCGTCGAATTCGCGCCCGTACGCCTCCCAGTCGTCCGCTCGCGTCCGCACCCTGAACGGCCGCGGCTTCGGACGAGGGGCAGACTGAAGCGGGGTCGAAGCGGAGGACGAGGGGGCAGCGAGGCCGCCTGCAAGCGTCGGAAGAGGCAGCCCTGGCGGCGGGGGCGGACCTCCTCCTGAGCCCTCTCCTGCTGCTGCTGCTCCCTCTGCTCTCGGCGACTTCACCCCAGACGGCTGCATATCGGGCGAGACGAGCCCGAGACCGTCGTCGTCTGGCGAGCGCGAGCGCTTGCGCGGCCGGCCGCTGCCGTCGAACGCGCTCATCAGGTCGGGCGGCGAGGTAGCAGGCGGGCGGGCGCGGGAGACTTGAGATGCCTAGCTGGAGCTGGCCGTCCTCCCTCGAGCTGGTCCAATTGCGGTGCTGCTAGGAGGGCAGAGAGGGCAAGGAGGGGAGCTGCTGAGCTGCTCGATAAGGGCTCGAGGGCCGGCGGGGAGGGATGGCTGCGTGGTGAAGGGTCAGGGCGGCCGCCGCGACACGACCAAGACCTGATCGACCGAGCGGACGGCGGACGATTCAACCCGACACATGGCCTCCTTCGCGCGCCCAGAGACGCGTCCGAGCAGATGATCCTGGGACGGACGTTCGCAGGCAGCGCTGGGGTGCAGGGGCGGTGTCTTGCGCTCCCCCCACCCCCTCACTTCGTGCAGTCATAAGTCATCTCGCCCTCTCCTCTCCTCTCGCAGATCCTCGCCCCGCCCTCCCGTCCCCCTGCTCTCAGAAGAGGCCAAGCAGATCGTCGCTCTGTGCCTGCTGCGGCTGAGTCGCCTGCTGCTGCTGGGCGGGCGGCGGTGCAGGCGCGCCGAACCCTCCGAGCCCGTCGAACGGCGACGCCGCCGACGCTGCAGCAGCGGCCGGTGCGGCGGGTGCATGCGTCGGCGCGGCCAGCGACGACTGGTTGAACAGATCCATCATGTCGTCGAGCGGGTTGCGGGCGAGCGCGGCCGCACTCGTGCCGGTCGGCATCGGGCTCAGCGCCGCGGCTGCCCCGAAGCCGTGCGCCGTCGAGGGCGAGGCCGCGTCGATCGAGGTGGACGGGATCGGGTCGTCGTCGAAGTCGAGCCTGTCGAGCGAGAGGGGAGTTACAAATGTCAGTTCCGGAGCACAAAGCCCGCAGAGCGGCGGGTGGGAGAGGGACGCACAGGTTCTCCGACTTTTGGCCCTGCTCAACGACGTGCAGCGCCTTGTCGCGCGCGCTCGCGAGGTCTCCGCCGGCGTCCTCGAGCTCCTGCTGCCGCTTCTGCAGGTCCTCGATCCCGACCCGGCCCTTACCGACGAACGTCTCGGCCGGCCGGTGGTACACGCTCGCGAGCGTCGAGATCTCGCCGAGGAGCTCGTCGAGCACCGCCGCCGGCACCGTCGTCTTGGGGAGCGATATCGGCGGTCTGTCGGCGAGCACGACCGCCTTTGCCGCGCCTGGGTCCGTCGACAGCAACCGCCAGTAGACGTACGCGCGGTCGCGGACGTCGGGCGAATCGCAGTCCTTGGTCGCGGTCTGCAGCACCTGCTGGACGATCGCCTGCGACTCGTCGGGCTTCTTGAGAAACAGCTTGACGATCGCCGTCAGCGTCTGCAGCTGCACCTGGTAAGCCTCCTCCTTGAACGACCGCAGGAACGCGCCGAGCAGGTCGTCGGCGTTGTCGATCTTGTCGGCGTACTCGCCGACGATCCAGATGAGCGACGCCTTGGCCTCGGGTTCCTCGAGCTCCTCCAGGTTGGAGCACAGCGTCGGAATGACGCCCTCGTACGAGTAGGGGTATTTGCGGAAGATATCCTGCGAGCGCAACCACGCTGCCTTCAGTTCCAAGCTCGGAGGCGCAACTCGGGAGGGAGGGGGGGGGGGGGGGGGAGGGGGGGGGAGAGGGGGCAAAGTCAGTGGCCCCGGGACGCACCTTCATTACGACGACGGCCTCCTGGACGACGTAGCTGACGCGCGTGCCGATGAGCTCAAGCAGCACTGCGACGCACTGGTCGGCCGCGTCGGGGATCTTGATGGCGACCTGGCCGATCGCCTTGACGCTCTTGCGCACCATGTCGACGTCGATCTCGCTCGCGTACCTGCGGCGTTCGCAACAGGCCGTCAGCAGCGGCGCCGTGAGCCCCAAAGGGGAGCAAGGCTGGACAGAAACGCACTCCTTGAGCTCCGACAGCAGTGTGCCGACGTTGCCCTCGCTCGCGAGCCGAACCATGATCTCAAGCTTCTCGACCTTGACGTACGGCGGGTCGTTGTACTTGCAGAAGAAAACGCGCATCTCGTGCTGCAGCAGCTGCGGGTAGATCTGCAGCAGCAGCGAGATGTTGCGCAAGGCGACCCACTGGATCTCGGGCGCGGACGAAATGAGCGTCACTGTGGGGCGAGGAAAGAGGTCGAGTTGGTCAGGAGCGGGCGGGATGGAGTGAAAGGGGGGGGGGGGGGGAAACGAAGGGACGCACCTAGTGGCGGTGCCATCTTGCGCACGAGCGTCTTGAGCAGCTCGTCCCGCTGCACGACCTTCATGTGGATCATCACCACGCGCACCGCGCCGAGCAGCACGCCCCCGTTGGCGTGCTGCAGCTGGGGCATCACGCGCTCGCAGATGTGCTCGGCCTCTTCCACGTCGCGCGTTTTGTACCGCGCGAGCGCCGACAGGATCGCGATCCGGCCCCACTCGGAACACTCGTTGAGCGCAATCAGCAGCTTCGACAACGTCGGCCCGTCGATGATGAAGATCTCCTTGCCGCCGGCCGGTGTGAGCGGCGTCTTGGGCTCGTCGTCATCAGTGCCCTCGTCGTCGTCGGAGCCGGCGAGCGACCGGCGGGGCGAAGGTGTTGTGAGAGAGTGCTGGTACGCGTCGTGGATATCCGTGAGTGCAGTGACCGCGTTGGCGACGACCATCGGATTGCCGTCTGCGACCATCTCCCTGAGGGCTTCCACGAAGCCGCCCTCGAGCGCGAGCTCGGGCTTGAGCGCCCACAGCTTGGCGACCGCGAGCGCCGCCGTTTTGCGCACGTACGGGTTCTCGTCCCGCAGGCACCGGTGCAAAGGCTCGGACAGGTACGAGATGATCTTCTCGGCCCGCAGGACCGACATGGTCCGGATCGCGAGCGCACGGACGAGCGGGTTCGGGTCGGCCGTGTCCTGCGGCGCGCGCGCGGCGCAAGGCAGCCCGCGAGGCACAAGGTCAAAGAGAACGACGAGACAGGGCAGCGTACGCGAGAGTCAGCAGCAGATCTGGAGTGCTGCATGAGGAACGCATTGGCGCACCTTGACGAAGGTGTTGACTGCGAGGATGACCAGCTCCGGCTGCTCCTTGGCGTAGTTCATGAGGTACAGGTACACGAGCTGCAACCGGGAAACAGTTCCTTCATCAGACTGCCTGGCCCCGACCCGCAAGAGAAATCCAAGCGGCGCACCTTCTTCTGTTCGAGATCATCCGTTTGCTGCGAGGGGAAAGGCGCGAGGGACCGGCACCGAGCGTCAGCTGCTAGTCTCGATGGCGACGATGCCTCGGCCAGCCTCGAAGGAAGAGATCGCACCATGTTCTTGAGCACTGTTGGCGAACAGTAAGCAGCAGCGCATCAGCGCCTTGCCCCTGCTCCAGGCCTGCAGCAGAGTTCTGTCAGAGGAGGAAGGGAAGCGTCGCGCACCATCCGGGAACAGCCCGCTGACGTCCTTGCCGACCGTCATGTTGGCGATGACGCGCTTGATGGCGTCCGCGCGCTTGTCGCGGTACTCCGAGTTGAGGTCGGCGCGGAGCTCAAAGTTCTCGCCTGCGGCAGGCGGCAGGGTCAGCTCGAGGGAGGGTAGGCCAGAGACGCGCGCGCGCGCGGGGCTGAGACGTACCCTTGCGAGGGACCGACATGGCTGGCTGGAGCGACCGGGGCGAGCGCGACAGGAGAGCGGGAGGATTGGCTGGGCAGGCTGGGCGTGGTCGATATCGACGGGAGGAGGAGGAGGAGGAGTGCTGTCTGGAAGCGTCGTCGTCGTCGTCGTAGTAGTAGACGAGATGGCCGGAGAGATGGATGGGCGCCTCCTCCCGCCAACCGTCATCCTTCCGCCTTCCTTCCTCAGGATGGCACCCCAGCCCCGTCAGTCCCAGCTCCCTCAGCTCGTCGTCCGGTGGGAGGCGTCGGTGCAGCCAGCCTGCCGTCTGCCCCGTCGCAGCCCGCCCCTTCCCAGCCTCCCTTTGGGGCCGTCGTTCCCCCCCCCCCCCCCGGCCCCCCTCCGGAGTGGACCATGGGCCATCAGACATGACCCCCGGTACTCATCACCCTTGTATCTCTTTGCTGCAGTGACGCCGGCCGAACAGGCCTTCTACCCGTCCCTCTTCGCCAAGCTCCAGCAGAACAACGCCATCTCCGGCCAGGCGGCGTACGCGTTCCTCACGCTCTCCGGCCTGCCGCCCGTGACGCTCGGCGAGATCTGGGCCGTCGCCGACCCGCATGACCGCGGGAGCCTCGACGTCGCCGGGTGGACGGTCGCGATGCGGCTGATCGCGAGCGTCCAGAACGGCGGCGCCGTCACGCCCGACGCTGGTGACAAGGGTGCGTGCGCTCCCCTTCGCATCTCAGCCTTCCTCCATCGCGCGCTGCGCCAGCCCCCAAATCCTCTGTCATCGGTTGCTGACCACTTGCACTTGCTCACTCGTCCTGGCTTCTACTCTGCAGCTTCTGCCCAGCTCCCGCGCTTCAAGGGCCACCCGCCGCCGCCGGCCACCAAGTCGTCCTTCTCCGCTGCGCCGGTCGCCTCCGCGCCGTCCCGCACCCGCTCCCCCTTCGGCGGCTCCTTTGCCCCTGCTTCCTCGCCTGCGCCTGCTCCTGCCCCCGCCCCCGTGCAGGCGCAAGTGCCGTGGGACGTGACAGCGACCGAGAAGCAGGCGTCGGATCGCTTCTTCGACCAGCTCGACAAGTTCGATCGCGGCGTCATCGACGGCGACGTCGCCGTGCCGTTCATGCTCGAGTCCAAGCTGCCCGAGATGGTGCTTGCGTCCGTCTGGTACGTCCCATCCCTCCTTCTGAGCGACCGGCTACGAGCCGACGCTGAAGAAAAAGGCGATGCCAGGGACCTCGCCGACATCCGCAAGGAGGGCAACTTGACGCGCGACGAGTTCGCCGTCGCGATGCACCTCATCAAGAAACGCATCGCCGGGCGCGAGCTGCCCGAGACGCTCCCGCCGTCGCTCGTGCCGCCGAGCCTGAGGCCTACGCAGACGCCTGCGCCCGCCCCTGCTCCTCGTCCGTCCCTTTGCTCAAAATCGCATGCGTGTGAGCGCGCTGCAGACTGACGTAGGGCATGCTTCGGTCCGCAGCGGCTCAGCCGAGCCTATTCGACGCGTTCAACGACTCGCCGCCGGCGACGGCTAGCGCGGCGACCAATTACTTCGCAGCCTCGCCCACTGGACCTTCTGGACCCAGTGCGGCGGCTGGGTTTGGGATGGCGTCGTTTGGTGAGTTTCTCGCTTGTGCCCATCTTGCTTGCGTCTGACATTTGCTCTCGCTCGACCACAGCCCCCGCGCCCGAGACGAACCTGATGGGCGACGACGACCCGTTCGTGCCTTCCGCGGCCCCGGCCGTGCGCTCGCCCCAGCTTTCGGGAGCGGCTGCACCTGCCGCCGGACTGTCGCTCGCCACACCTGTCCTCTCGCCCCAGCCGACCGGGGCATTCGCCGCGGCCGCGCCTTTGCCCGCGCGCGCGGCGCTTTCCCCGCAGCCGACGGGATCGTCGTTCCGCGCTGCTCCCCCGCCGCCGCCTGCTCCCGCGTCGGCGTCCGCCCCGCGCTCGCCTGCGCCTCCCGCTGCCAGCGTCTCCCCTCAGCTCGCCACCCTGCGCACCGAGCACGCTTCCCTGTCCAAGTCCGTCTCGGACCTCCAGGCCCAGAACGCCTCGCTCGAGCCGGCGACGCTCGACGCCCAGCGCGAGCTGACGGACCTGCAGGCCAAGCTCGTCGGCCTGCGCGCGACGCTCGAATCCGAGCGCGGCAACGTCGACCGCCTGCGGGCGCGGGCGGGCGAGCAGGCGCAGGAGAAGCAGGCGCTCCAGGGCGAGCTCATCAGCGCGGAGAGCGGGCTGAGCGCGCTCCGGGCCGAGAAGGACGACCTGGACGGCCAGGTGATGCGCGAGAAGGAGGACGTGCGCGCCATGCAGCACCGCATGACCGAGCTGGCGGACGAGACGGCCAAGGTGCGCGAGCTGGTTGAGAAGGTGCGCAAGGACGCAAGGCAGCAGCGCGGGCTCGTTACCATCACCAAGAAGCAGCTCGCGACGGCCGAGGCGAACCGGGAGGCTGCGCTGAGGGAGCAGCGTGAGGCGGAGGAGGACCTTAAGCGCGCCGAGGACGAGCTCGCAGAGGCGAAGGCGGCTGTCGAGCGCACCGAGCGCGAGAACGCCGAGAACGCTGCAAAGCGCTCCGTTGCCGGTGCGCACCGCCCCATCTTTGTCGTACCGTCAAAAGCTGTCGCTGATTGTCTGCTGTGCCTCGGCCTGCAGCTCCCGCCACATCTCCTGCGTCGCCCGCTTCGCCTTCCTCTGCACTCGCTGCGATCCCCGCCGCCATCACCTCCGTCATCCCATCCTCGATCCTCCCCGACTCGCTCTCACCCGAGCATCACGAGTCCGCCACGGCGCACGAGTCTGCCGAGCGTTCAACCCCGCCGGCTGCGCACACCTCGCCTGTCGTCCCCGCTGCTCCCTCGCCCGCCCCCGCGTCCCCTCAGCCCACCGAGGAGCGGAAGGACGGCGAGGAGCATGCGACGCTCGCTGGTCTTGCGGCCGGTGCCGTGTCGGCCGTCGTTGCTGGCGCTGGAGCAGTCGCAGCCGGCGCTACTGACATCTTCTCGGGCCACGACGAGGCGCCGCAGTCTCAGACGGAGGACAAGCCGGAGGAGGCGAATGCCGACGACAAGGCCATCCCGCAGCCCGTGGAGATGCCCGCCGAGACGCCCGCCGAGCCCGCCCGTCAGTTGGACGAAGTCGACGAGGACGACTCGAGCGATGACGAGCCCGAGGGCCCCGAGGACCTCGACGGCGGCCGGCAGCTGGCCTACCTCGCTCGGCAGGCCACCGGAGACGCTGCTACCGATGCAGAGGGCGACCAGAGCCTCTCGCGCCAGGCTTCATCGCACCTCGCCTCGACGGCGAGCGCGTTCGGCTCGTTCGAGTCGACCGGCGCGGCGGCTGGGGTGAGCGCGTTCCCGGCCATCGAGGTCGACCCGTTCGGCTCGGACGAGGTCGATGGCGACGAGACAACTTCCCCGGCGCCGGTTGCGCTCGCCGCCGGCGTGCCCCTTCCCGTTTCACCCGCTGCGTCCGAGCCGCCGCAGTCGCTCGCGTCCGCCTTCCCCCCTACGCCAACCGCCGACGCACAGCCTGCGCAGCACCAGCCACAGACGGCCGCTTTCGACGACTCGTTCGTCGCCGACGAGGCCGGCGGGTTCGACACGTTCGACGCGGACTTTGCGCCCTTGCCCGTCGTCCCCGCCGCGTCGACCGCGCCTGCGCCGGCCGCCGCTGCCGCGAACAACCCGTTCTTTACCGCTGCAGCGCCCGCTCAGCCCGTGCACGAGGCCACACCCTCCGCCGCGGCGTTCGCTCCCACCCCCCCTGCCCCGCCTCCGCCTGCCGCCTCCGCCCCGCCGCCCATCCCCGCCCGCCCCGACGCGCCCCAGCAGCAGCAGCAGCAGCCTGCACACGCCGCGTTTGATGACGCCTTTGGCGCCAGCGACGACTTCGACCGGTTCGACACGGACTTTGAGCCGGTCCCTGTCGCGCCTGCGCCGTCTACTACCGCGGGAGCCACCGCGGCGACGTCGACGACAGCGTCGAACAACCCGTTCGCAAGCGCGGTGAAGGACTCGGGGTATGACTTTGACCCGTCGTTCGCCGACTTTGACACTGGTACGTCCCCTCCTGCACACCCCTCCGTGGGTTTCTCCCTTGCTGACCTATCTGCGCCTATCGGCAGCCTTCGACGACGCCCGCCCTGCCACGTCCACTCAGGCCGCGGCGCCCCTGCCCTCGTCCTTCTCGGCCGAGGATGCCTTTGGCTCAACGCCCTTCTCGCCCTCGACGACCGGCGGCGGCGACAGCTCGCACGCGACCGCCGCAGGGCAGCATGCGTTCGACGATGCGTTTGCGGACGCGCCTGCGCCCTCGCACGCGCCGCCGCAGCGGCAGCAGCAGTACGCGCCCCCTCCCGGTCCGCCGCCCAGCCAGCAGCAGACGGCGCCCGAGCGTCCCACGCTGCCGTCGCGGCCGACGGAGAACGCAGGCGCGGAGCCGGACGACATCCCCGACGTCAAGAAGATCGTCGCGATGGGCTTCTCGCGCTCGCAGGCGCTCAACGCGCTCGAGGTGCGTCTTCACCGCGCTCACCTTCCGGGTCGGCGATTCCTGACTGACAGCGCTGTACGATCGTGTGCAGATCGGCGACTACAACTTGCAGAAAGCCATTGACCACCTCGTCTCGGGCGCGTGATGGCTTCGCCTTTTCCCTCTCCCTTCACTCCCTTGTATCCAGGCCGCCTGCTCTCCACGCACAGCCCTATCTTTCTGCTGCAATGCTCTCAGATCCTTCAGGAATGCTCCTACTGCGATCAGCCATACTGCCAATCGCCAGTAGCTGCGAGCCCCGGTGCACCCTTTTGAGATACGAGCCAAGCCATCGTAGAGTCCCGCCCTCGCGCTCATGCGCGCCCCTCCAAGACCTTGCTCGCGCCGGGCTTCGTCAGGCCGAGACCGGCGCGCATGATCTCCATCGCCTCGAGGTCGTCCTTGAGGACGTTTGTGACGTGCTGAAGCGCCTGCTGCTGGGCGGCGATGATCTGTGCGCCATCCGCTCACGCGTCAGCTGGACGTCGGCGGGGTGGTCGCTGAAGAGAGGAAGGAGGGGACGCACGGTCGCGAGCTCGTTCATCGCGCCCTCGTCGACGACGGCCCAGCCCTCCCTGCCGCCCGCTGCGCTCCTGTCCCGCTCGCGCTCGCCCTTGACCTCCCCTAGCAGGCCCCACAGCTCGACCATGCGTGCCTTCAGGCTCTCACCCTTGTGCGCCCGCCCGCCGTCGAGCTCGACCGCGACCGCCTCGAGCCGAGCGAGCAGCAGCTCCTCGTCCCGCCGGATCGACGACGCCCGCAGGCTCGGGATCAGCACGTGCAGGTGCCTGACGAGCTGGAGCGTGCGGTGCGCGAGCTGGCGCTCGAGCAGCTGCGCGCGCGAGAGCCGGAGCGACAGCTGCAGGTGCGTGCTCTTCGACAGGGCCGAGAGCCGGGACGAGATCTCTTGCAGCTTGGCGTGGTGCGCACCCGCCGTGCGCGTCTGCACCTCGGTGCGCTTCTGCAGGTCCGCAAAGCCGACCGCGAGCGCGGGCACCATGCTGGCGGTCGCACGTTGAGCACACAGGCAGGGGATCAGCGGCCTGCCATGACGCGCCGCTAGGGTGGAGGGAGGGGACGCACGTCGAGGGGTCCGGGTTGGCCCGCACCGCCGCGAACCACGTCGCATCGTCGTTGGCCGCCGGCGGGCGCTGGTACATCTCAACCTCGTTCGGCTGGACGACGTTGTAGAAGAACGTCTGCGAGCGCGGGACGGGTCCGTCCGCGTCCGAGAGCGTCAGCTGTACACCTATGGGAGCACAGCGCAGGGAGCAGGGTAAGGGAGAGACCGACCTTGAACCGGCACGACGGCGAGCTCGGGTCCCACGCGTTCTTGATCAGCTCGATACGCTGCTCGACCGGCAGGTCTTCGGGCTTGAGCGGCGGCGGCGCGGGCTGCTGGCTCGCCGCTAGCGAGCTGGTGCCGAACGCCTGCTGCTGTTGGGGCTGGCCGAAGAGGCCTCCTGCAGGCTGCTGAGACTGCGACGACCCGAACAGCCCTCCTCCTCCACCAGCACCACCAAAGAGCCCTCCCGGCTTCGGCTGGCCGAGCTGCGAGACCGTGAGGGAGTTGTTCGCCGCTCCCGCACCGCCGAAGAGGCTCGACGACTGCCCTGCCTGCTGCTGCTGCTGCTGCTGGGGTTGGCCGAACAGCCCACCCGAGGACGCCGGCTGCGCTGCAGGCTGGCCGAACAAAGACGTCGAGGGCTGCGAGGAGGCAGCCGGCTTGCCAAAGAGCGAGGTCGACGGCTGAGATTGGGCGGGCTGAGCGGCCGGCTGGCCGAAGAGGGACGTCGAGGGCTGGGTTGTCGACGCAGCGGGCGTGCCTGCGGTTCCATGCGACGGCGTCCTCGTCAGCAGGGAGACGCTCAACAGGCGCACAAGGAGGAGCAGCAAACGTACCGAAGCCAGAGAAGGGCTTCTGAGCCGCCGGCTGCCCGAACAGACTCCCCCCAGCCGCCGGTGCAGCAGGAGCAGCGCCAGCGCCCGCGGCGGGCTGGCCAAAGAGCCCTCCCCCTCCGCCGGCTGCAGGCGCGGGTGCGGCGCCAAAACCGGTCGCTGCGGGTGCTGCTGCTGGCGTGCTGGTGGAGGCGGCGGGTGCGCCGAAGGAGAAGGAACCTGCGGGCATGGGGAGGAGGACGGGGGGGGGGGGGGGGGGTTGAGCTCGGCGCAGCGAGATGATAGGCAAGGAGCGGCGGCGATGGACAGAGGGTTCAGGGGACGCACCGAACGACATGAGCCGAGGACAGGTAGACGGCGGATGGGCGGGACGGGCACCGGAAGCGGGAGGGAGAAAGCAAGGAGGACCGGGGGAGGGGGGGGTCGACGTCGTGCAGCTCGGGCTGATGGATATGAAGCTCCGTTTCTCCTACCAACCATATCGCTTGCCCTCGCCACACCAGCGCTCACCCAGCCCTTTCCGTACGCGCTCTCTTCGGCTCGCCCTGCTGCCGTCGCTGACTGCTCGCTTCCTCTGCGCGGCGGACGGAGCAGCAGCTCGGCTCGCTCCGTCCCTCCGCCCCGGCTAGCGTCAACCCCCTCACGCCTCGACCCGGTCTGGCCGAGCCTCAGCTGTCGCAGCCGCCGCAGCAGGCGTGCTCACAACGATGAAGGAGTGGGTGGCCCTCCTGGACCTGGTCCGCCGTCGCAACCGGGCTGACGCTCGGCCTTCTGCTGTCGCCCGCCCGAGCGCAGCATCATCACCCTCCTCGACCCGCTGCTCGAGGACCTCCGGTCCGACAAGATCAAGCAGCGCGAGGCAGCGACCAAAGACTTGCACACGCTCCTGCGCGACCGCGCGCGCGTCGCTGAGCTCTCCGCCGCCGGTGAGGACAACAACGCGCTCTGGACCGACCTGCTCAAGGCCGTGTTCCGCTGCGTCGAGGAGGAGAAGAAGGCGGCGGTCAAGAAGGGGGTCGACAAGGGTGTGTCTGGTGGTCGATCTCCTGCTGCTTGCTCCTGCGTTGACCTTTGCTCGCTGTATGCGCGTCGCAGCGTCGGCGGTCCAGCTGCGCCGGTTGTCGGACGCTGCCTCGCTCCTCCGCACAGTCCTCACCCACTTCGCCGGCTGCCTCAACCGCCGGCAGCTGCTCGACGTCCTCCGGCACACGCTCAGCCTTCTTGAGCACAACGGCGCGCTCTTCGCGCCTGTCGCGCTCGACTACCTCAAGGCGCTCAAGGCCGTGTTCGCCCACGCGCAGCATACGGCCAACCTCGATCCGGGCGAGTGGGAGGGGCTCGCGTGCACTCTCACACGCGCGGCGTTCGACGACGATCTGGGCGGAAGAGGCGCGGCGCTGCTCGAGGAGCGCTTCACAGGGAAGGAGGCACGCGGCGCGGACCTCGTTGCGGAGCTGCGGACGGGCGAGGAGGCGACGTCTGCAGGGAAGGGCGAGGGCAAGGCCGGCGCCTCCTCCGGCATGGACGTCGACGAGCAGAATGACAACGAAGACGCGACGTCCGTCTCTACGACCGCGACCGGCTCGCGCAAGCGCTCGCGCGCGCCGTCCGCCCGCCCTGCGCCTCCCACGCCCGGCATCTCGCAGCGCCCCTCGCCATCCCAAGCGCCGACCGCTACACAGCTCTTCTCCACCGCCACCGCGGCGAAGGCGTTATCAGCTCAGGGCCAGACGGGTCAGCGGACCATCTCGCAGACTCAGATCGCCATCTTCTCGCTCCTCCTCACGCTGCTGCAGAACCCGCACGCACTCCCCTTGCTCGCGGCGTCCCTTGCGCCGCCGACCCAGCCAGGCGCAGACGGCATCCATCAGCCGGTCGCGTTTCCCAAGTCACACGTCGCCATGGCGCTGCTGTACAAGCTGCTGCGGTTTCTCCTCTTCTACCCGGAGACGACGTCGCACCTCGCTGTTCTGAAGAGCGCCAACCTCATCCTCTCCGTCACGCAGCTCAACCACCTCCGGCCGCTCGCCAAGTTCTCCAGCAGGCTCCTTCCGACCGCGCTCAGGCTGTGGCGGACGACAAAGTCGCGCGATGTCAAGGACCAGCTGCTTGTGCTCCTCCGCAGGACGCTGCCGTTCGTCGCGCGAGACCTGCCGCCCGAGTTCGGCGGGCTGCCGAGCGCGCGGGAGCAGCGCGAGGAGGCGGCCGTGGGCGAGGAGGATGATGGGGTTGACGCGGGCGTGCAGCTCGAGAGGATGAGGGAGGCACTCGATGAGGAGGCCGACAACAGATGGGGCGTCGGAGGGCTTGTGCTCGAATGCCTTAGGCTCGAGATCGCACCGGCGGGGGAGACGCAGAGTGCGTTCGTCGCGAAGACGTTCAGGGTGCGTCGGCTCCTTCCCTCCGCCCGTTTGCGCTCGATGGCCGCTGATCTTCATGCTGCGCGGTGGCAGTCCGGAGCCAAGTTTGACGCGGGACAGGCGACGGCATGGGCGACACTCGAGCTGCAGGCAGACGTGTACGCCGCTGTCAGTTCCCTGAACCTTGGACTCATCTTGCATAGCGCTCTGACCATCTGCTCATCTCTCAGCTAAACGCAATGCATCACACGGACGCGCCCTCCTTCACCGCCACGCCCCTGTCGACTGCCAAGCGCCGTCGCACTTCCTCCCGGGACGTTCTCGACGGCCTGCTCGACTCGATAGACCTTGCGCCGACGCTCCTCTTGCGCGTCGCGCGTCTGCAGCTCCTGCTGTTTGTCCTACACCGACACGCGCAGCTTGTGCGAGGGCGCGAGAAGGAGGTGATCAAGGCTCTCCTGGGGACGCTTGCGCATGATGACACGGCGGTGCAGAGCTGGGCGTTCGTTTCCCTCGCCATGCTCGCTTCGACTGGGCCGGACAAGGGACGCTCGCCCTTGCACATCGGCGGCGGTCAAGACAAGGTGCTCCCAAAGTCGCCATTCGTCTCGCCCGCCCCGAACGGGCCCGCAACCGACCTTTCGGACCTCTGGGAGCAAGTCTGGACCTACGCTGTCCGCCGGCTCTCCGTCCCTCCCGTCTCGCGCGCTACCGCGCACGCCGCGCTCGCGATCGCGCGCAAGGCACTTGTCCCCGTCATTCAGCTGCAGGCGGACGTCGAGGGCGTGCTGCAGAACCTCGAGGTCCAAGGGCCGGCCGCGCCATCCGAGGCGGTGTGCGCGTTCCTCACAGAGGCGCTTGCCGTGACGAGCGGGAGCGTCAGGCTGTTCAGGCTCAACCTCGAGGACCGCGTGCTTGGCTGGCTCGTGGGCGCCTGGTCCGTCGTCGACGGCTCGTCAGGCAGAGTCGGCGCACAAGGCGGCCGGACGAGGGAGGACAGCTACACGCCCAACGACCTGCTCGCTCTGCTCGGCGCCATCTGCCGGTTCGAGCACCGGCCAAGCCTTGTGAGCGAGGAGCCGCTGCCTGAGTCGCCCGTCGTCGACTGTGTCGTCGAGGACGTCCGTTCGAACGTGCTGCGCGACTTCGTACTCTTCAACCGCGTTCACGCATCGGATCTCCGCCGCCCTCAGCCCTCAACATCGTCATCATCCAGCTTCGCGTCCACATATCAGCCCTCGTCCGTCGCGCGCCCATCACAGACCTTCTCGGAGCCGCCCCTTCTCGAGCTCAAGAACCTCGATGGCCGCGCGCGCAAAGCGTCCGATTTTCTCTTTAAGACGCTCGATTTGCTCTGCGCCGAGTGGGACGAGCTAGACGCCTTTGTCAGCATCACGGCGGACCGGACTCGGCGCGTGCTCGACACCGCCGTCGTCGCGCTTGCGTTTGCGGGCGCGCTCGAGCTCAACGGCATCGCGCCGGGGCGGAAGATGGTGAAGCGAGCGTGCGCACTTGTGCTTGCCGTTTTGCCCGCGCTTGACAACTGCCGCTTGCGGCTGGCGGACACGGCGACCGTTGTCAAGGGGCTTGAGGCGCTTGTCAGAGTCGAGCCTTCCCTAGCAGCCGTCGAACGCAACACGACGTTCCTCCCGCCGGGGCCGATGACGGGCATCCGGCGCGACCTGCTGCCGGCTGTTGTTGACGAGGAAGCCTCCTTGATGGCTGAAACCGGAGCTCGACGGCGTTTGCTGCATCTCATCTGGCACGGCTCAGACGTTAGTCATGCTCTTTCGCTCACTCCAGGCTCCAGCTGATCCGTTTATTTTGCTGCAGATCCTAGACGCCTTTAACCAGGTCCAAGAGGTCCTGCAGACGCTTCTGCGGCTCGCAGTTGGCCTTGATAACGAGGACACATCGGCGGAGGACGTCGACATGGACGAGACGATGGCAGCGTCCAGCGTGCTGGAGAGCCTCGACTCAACGCCGATGGTCGTCCTCGAACAAGGCGTTGGTGGCGATCCGGGCCTGTATTTCCCCAGCCGGACGGCCGACTGGCTCATCTTGACATGCTTTACGACTCTCACGTGCGGCATGGCCCTCTTCAACGGCTCGCCGGAACCCGTGCGGCACAAGGAGTTCTTCGAGGTTCTTGCCAACGCCGATGGTGGCCCGTTCGTCGCCCTTGGTACCGTCATCAGCGCCGCCATCCGCGACGGCTGGCTGCACGTCTCGCACGCGAGTGCAGACGTTGTGCTCGAGGCGTTCCAGTATTTCCTACCGAGCTACCAGTACCGGCGCAACGAGCACATGCACGCCCTGCTCATTGCTTTCCTCGACGCGACGGCTGAGCTTTGGGTTGAGGCGTCGCTGACGACGCGGACCGACTTTGCGCTGCACGCGCGCACGCTCGTTGAGTACCTCGTTCGGCAGCACGTCGCGGGCAAGCTGCGCTCGCCTGCGCTGCGCATCCAGCTGTTGCGCTTTCTCGAGCGTCTGCTCCGCCTGGATCCGCAGCAGGAGGTTTGGCAGCAAATCGAGACCGAGGCCGTTTCCCGCCTGCTGCAGGTGCTACACTCGGCCCTGCGCGACGTTGACGTCCAAGTCCGGTTCGAGGCGGCCGCGATCCTCCCGCGCCTGTACGACTTTGTCGCCGAGCTCGTCGCGCACCCGTTCGTCGACTTTACGGCCGCGTACCTGGAGACGGCCGTCGTCAGCTTTGGGCAGAATGTGACCAACGTTATCTTTTTCGCCAACGTCCTCGTCCGGTCGACTGTGCTCCGCCGGGTCGCCTACTACCACTATCTCGACCTCGCCAGGCGCGAAGGCATGCTGCCGCACCTACAATGCGCGATCGAGGCCGTCGCAGCCGTCCTTGGCTTCAGCTCGCCGTTCGAGCTGTGGAAGGTGTACGCGACGTCGGTCATCATCAGCTCGATGAAGGACTCACCCGATTCGGAGTGGGAGCCCGCGCCTTCGCTCATCGGCTCGACGAGCCAGCAGAAGAACGCGCGGTCGCTCCTCCAGGACCTCGGACCGGTCCTCATCGGCAAGGGCCTGCTCGGACGGTTCGACGACCTCGTGCTCGCTAGCGGGCTCGACCGCAAAGACGTCGTCGCCGAGTGCGCGCCTCGAACACTGTCCAGCCTGCTGTGCAACGCGCTCAAGACCGCTGCCGTATCACCCGCGGGGGCTGTCGCCGACGTCGGCAAGCTGCTCGTCGAGGCAGGGTGCAAGCGCTCGATTCGGGACATCGCGACCAAGAACCTCGACATCATCCTCGCGCAGGCGTTCTCGGAGCTCATCAACCCGACCGAGATCGAGGAGGACCTGTCGGAGACGGAGGCGCAGCTCGAGGTTCAGGCGTTCTACCGCGACCTCAGCCGGCCGATACCCGACATCTACCGCTGGGATAGCCTGCTCATGCCGCGATCAAGGGCGCTCGCCATCTTCCGCGTTCACGACTGGGCGCTCCAGATGGCTCAGCTCGACCCAACTTTCCTTCCGCCCATCGCCTTCAACACGATCTACCAGCTCTTCTCACGCATCGGCCACTCGCCGCTCGTCGTCGAGCAGATCCGCGGCGTGTACTCGATCACCTACTTCGTCGCCTGCCAACAGGCCACCTTCCGCGCATCCGTCCCGCTGCTGCGCAACCTGATGCACCTCGCTCTGGTGCTGATGGAGCAGGACGAGCTCGCGCCCATTGTCGACGCACTGCTGCACTGGGGGCTCGACCAGCTTTCCCTCGCCAGCGCCAGCGGCGGCAACGAGACGACCGGCAGCCGGTCGCCCACCCTCGCCGGCTTTGTCGAAATCTTTCTCCGTATCGCCCACATCGCCGACCGCCTCGACGCGCCAGACCGTGCACCTCAGCTCGTTCACGTCGCCACCGCGCTGCTCACCAAGGTCGAGGAGGTTCTCAGTCAGCTTCACTCTGGCATGAACGAGGACTGGCAAGCTATCGTCAAAGCGGCCGTCGCACTCTGGCCTCGCGCCTTCTTCAAAGACGACCTCCAGGCGCTCAAGAACTCGAGCGAGCTCACAGTACTCGTCAACATCCTCGTTCGTCCGCCCTCCATCTTCGAAATGTGCGTGCTTTGCTGATCTCAACGATACGCCGCCCTTCGCAGCATGACCAGGACCTCTCGACGTCCAAGTTCCCTCTCGTCCATCGCTTCCGGGATCTCATCCCCGCCTTCTCGAACGGCGAGCGCGTCAAGTTCTCGAGCGACTGGTTCTGGCAGCTCAAGACGTCCATCCCTCCTGCGACGTCGCTCGACCAGGACCTCGGCCAGGTGCACGACTTCCTTGCCCTCCTCCAGGTCGTCCGCGTTCAGGCGCCGTCCCTCAGCGCCATCAAACACCTCACTACCGGCAAACAGGCGCCTCCAGCCGGACGATCTGCTCCTGCGGGCGAGGAAGGGTCCGGCAAGTCTCGCGAAGACGCCGTCAAACGCGGCGAGGACTCGGCCAAGACACGCATCATCCTCGCGCTCGTCCATCTGCTCGACAGCACTGACGTTCCGACGATCGACACGTGCTATCACGTCCTGCAGGGCGTCGCCCAGAGTGCCGATGCGCTCGTCTCGTCCTCGAGCTTTCGCAAGGCGTCCCCCGACGTCGTGAAGCAGCTGCAACTCATGGGCGAAACGAGCATCCGTGTCCACGGCCTGTCAGCTGCTCTACTCACGGACATCTACACGGCTGTCCCAATCACCGGCGTCGTCTCGCCATCTGCCTGGATCTCGAAGCTGGCCGCGTACCTCTCGCGCGTACTCGTCGTCCAGGACGACCTCTACGGCTACCTCCTTCCGCTGCTCGAGACAAACCCAGGCTTCGCAGGGAAGATACTGCCGTTCTTGGTCCAGGCACTGCTGGTCGTGAACGAGGTCGTCACCGGCCCGCAGTCACCCCGCGAACTGTTGTCGACCTACTTCGCGGCCGTCCTGCGTCACCCGCTAGCAGGTACTCCTGTCAAGCAGGCCGTCATCGACATCGTCCTTCACCTGCGCCAGATTCCGTCGACCGTCTCGAGCGACCTTCTCGCCCATGAGCGGTGGCTCAATCTCGATCACCTGCTTCTCGCCCGTGCCGCCGTCGACTGCAAGGCTTACACGACCGGCCTGCTCTTCCTCGAGCTCCGGCACCAGGCCGCGCAGGTCGCGCCGAGCGAGGAGGAGAACCAGGTGCTCTTCGCCATCTACTCCAACATCGAAGATCCTGACGGCTTCTACGGGGTCAAGTCGACCGACTGGCGCTCGCTCCTCGTACAGAAGCTGCACCACGAGGACCGATGGGCGCAGGCGTTCGCCTTCCACGGCGCCGACTACCGCTATGCACCGGCGCCTTCCTCCGCCGAGGGCGTCTACCGTTCGCTACACTCGTTCGGGTTCGACCATATGGCCCTGAAGCTCGCGCAGAACGGCAACGCGCAAGCCGGCGGCACCGACATCAAGGACGACCTCGGCTACGATCTCGCCTGGCGGACGAACACCTGGGACGTTCCGGTTCAGCCGCTGGCGTCCTCGTCCGCACCGCTCTCGTCCAACGCCCTGCTCTACTCGGCGCTCCGAGCCGTCCACAACGAGCGCAGCGCTTCGCTCGTCCAGTCGACCCTGACGGACGCGATCAAAACCGAGCTCTCGCGCATGCGATCGCTCAGCATCGAAAGCATGTCCGAGCTGCGCACGTCGCAGCTGACGCTCATCTGCCTGCACGAGATCCAGCACTGGCTCGACATCGGCGCGAACCCAGCTTTCACCGACCAGCAGTGGAGCGACGCCCTGCCTTGGTTCGGCGACGATCACGAGTACGTCGTCTCCTCAACGCGAAAGGCCTTACACTTTCGCTGACATCTGCGTTGCCTTCTTGCGCAGCTTCGCCGACCTCGAGAAGCTCGTAAGCGTCCGGACAAGTCTCCTGCACACCGTCGCCTCGCGCAAGACGTCCATCGTCAGCGAGGACGTCCCGGCCGTCCGTACTGCCCAGAAGCAGCTGCAGCTCAAGCTCGGCGCTCTCGCCCGCGGCACGGACCACCTCCAGTCCGCCATCAATGCCGTCACCATGGCGCAAAAGCTTGATGACCCGTTTTCGCCCGACCTCGCCGTCCAGCACGAGTACGCCAACGTCCTTTGGAAGAGCGAGGAGCACGGGATGGCGATCGACATCCAGCGCAAGCTGCTCGACGACCCGTCGCTAACCGCAGGGGACGAGGGCACCAAGCTGCTCAAAGCACGGCACCTGTCTCTCTTGGTGAGCATGTCGCGGCGAACAGCAGATTGCCGGGTCGTTCGCTGACGCCTACCCCTTCATCTGCCAGGGCGACTGGATGTCGACGGCGCGGCTCGACACTGCGGCGCGCACCGAGTCCGCCTACTTCACGCCCGCCGTCCAGCTGCTGGACGGCGTTGCGTCCAGTAAGGAGCACGGCCTCGTCTACCACCGCTTCGCCATGTTTGCCGAAAGCCAGTTCCGCGCGCTCGAGAAGTCGCCCGAGATCGAGCGTCTCCGGCTATACGGGGAGCGGCAGAAGCAGGAGATGGCGGACCTCAGCCGGTCGAGCCGCAAACTCAAGACCGGCGCATCCAGAGACTCGACCGACAGCAGTCATTTCGAGCGGCTGAGCAAGACGCTGAGCGAGGATGAGGAGAAGATCCGCGCGCATGAGGACACGCTGCAGGCGCTCCTGCGCAACGCCATCGACATGTTCGGCAAAGCGCTCGCGGTGACGGACGAGTTCGACGACTCGCTCCTCCGGCTCGCGTCGCTCTGGACCGGGTACCAGACGCGTGAAGACACGCATGCCAACGTCAAGACGACGATGGCCGCTATCCCGTCGCACAAGTTCATCCGGATCGTCAGCCAGCTCTCGGCACGCCTCGAAGACGCCCACAGCCAGTTCCAGCTTATCCTGCACGCCCTGTTCGAGCGCCTGGTCGCGGAGCACCCTTTCCACTCGCTGTACCAACTCCTCATGATCCGCGGTTTCGGACCGTCGGTCCAGAAGGATGGCGAAAGGCGCCGCAGCGGTGGCAGCAGTCGCGGCTTGACCGCCTCTGCGCGAGGACAAGACGACGGCCCTCGATCCAGCCGTAGCTTCGCAGCGGAGAAGATCCTCCTCAAATGCGGCAAGCGCAGCTCGACGGCGGCAGGGCGCATCAAGGACGTTGACCTGTTCTGCGATGCCGCGATCGAGTGGGCCTTCGTCCCGCCCGACTCGATGAAGCAGCCGCCGACGCAAAAAAAGTCCAACAACTTTCTCATGAACCCGCGGCTCAAGATGGCGCAAATCAGCAACCTCAACATCCCGATCCCGACCGAAACGCTGCCGGTCGATCTCACGTGCAAGTACCGCAGGATCGTCACCGTCCGCCGCTTCCGCGAGAACTGGAAGAAGGCCGGCGGTCTGCACGCGCCCAAGATCACGTTCTGCATCGGCACGGACGGCCGTTCCTACTCTCAGCTGGTGCCCTCTCCTCTTTCCCTTGGCTTCGCGTGCGCTGCTGACCGTCCTCGCTTCGTCGGCCCGCAGTACAAGAGCAACGATGACCTGCGCCAGGACGCGGTGATGGAGCAGCTGTTCGACATCATCAACAGCATGCTCGACAAAGACCCAAAGACGCGCTCTCGTCACTTACACATGCGCACGTACAAGGTCGTCCCACTCGGCCCTGCCGCAGGCTTCATCGAGTTCGTCAACGACACGATCGCGCTCGACACGGTCCTCCGGAGCGCGCACCAGAGGTGTGTTCGTACTGCTGCTTAGGGGAGGATGCGCGACTGACAGGCTCGACTCGATGCAGATACTACCCGAACGACCCGAGCCTCAAGGATCTGCGCGCGTCCATCCAAGATTGGCAGCAGTCGTGCTCGCGCGAGCAGATCGGCCGCAGGTTCGCGGCGGCGACGGCGAAGGTACACCCGGTGATGCGGCACTTCTTCACGGAGCGGCACAAGACGCCGCTCGCGTGGTTCACGATGCGGCTCCAGTACGCTCGAAGCGTCGCGACGACGTCAATGATGGGGCACGTCGTTGGACTCGGCGACCGGCACTGCTCGAACATCCTCGTCCATGAGAAGACGGGCGAGGTTGTCCACATCGACCTCGGCGTCGCCTTTGACGCGGTGCGTCCCTTCCTTGAGCATTGCGTCGGGGAGAAACCCCGCAACGCATAGACTGACTTCCATTCCCCCTTGCTCGCTCAATCCAACAGGGCCGGCAGCTGCGTGTGCCCGAGCTCGTGCCCTTCCGCCTGACGGCCGACATCGTCGACGGCCTTGGCCTTTCAGGCGTCGAGGGCGTGTTCCGCCGGTGCGCCGAGGAGACGCTGCGCGTGATGCGCGACGGTGTGGGGACCATCATGACGGTGCTCGAGGTGTTCAAGCACGACCCGATGCACGCTTGGTGCGTTGTCCCCTCTTGCCTGCCTGCTCGCCGCTCGCTGACTACACGCCCAACAACGAACCGCAGGGGCGTGCCCGCCGACAAGCAGAACCGCATCCAAGGCACCGTCCCGCCCGGCGGCGGCGTCGAGCGCGCGCACGACCCGGACCTGATCCGGGACGCGACGGACGAGGACGCCGACCGGGCGCTGACGTCGGTCCGGCTCAAGCTCGGGCGGGCGCTCAGCGTCGAGTACACGGTGAACGACCTGATCCAGACGGCGCGCGACCCGGCGAACCTGGGCTCCATCTTCATCGGGTGCGTCTTCCCTGCCCGGCTCCCTGGGAGGTGGCACACTGACAACACCGTGCTTGCGTCGAGCAGCTGGCAGCCCTGGCTCTAACGACGCTTGGAGCCCTCCCTTCTTCCTGCCCTCTCCCTCCTTTCTACCCTGCAACCCTCCTGCACGACCCGCATTCGCATCTTGTACTACTGCACCACACCATAGCTCACGACCCGCACGACTGTCCGACGAGAACCTCCTGCATGACGACCCCCCCTTGCTGCTCTTCGAGCCCCTTGCACAGCGGCGAAACCTTAGCACCAGCACGTCAAGCAAGGAAGGGCGCATCACTCGTCCCCGCCCCAGTAGTCGCCGACGTGGACGCCGAGCGACCGCCCGAGCACGCCGGCCTCGTCCCAGCCGATGCCGGGCTTGAACGCCGCGCCGTCGAGCCGGTCTGCGCTCGCCGAGCTGGCCGCGGACGGGCGCTGGAGGAGGTGCTGGTGGGTGAGGGAGGCGATCTGCGAAAGCGTTTCGGGTTGGGACAAAAAGGGAGCGCAGAGGTGAGGAGGGAGGTTGGGTCAGCGCGCGCTCGAAAAAGGGGGAACAGGGAAGAGGTTGGGGGGGGGGGGGGGGGAGAGAGAAGGCGAAGGGGGAGGGAGAACCCACGAGCGCACGCAGCCCGGCCGAGCCCATCAAGCTCGACACCTCGTCCTCCCACCCTGCGCTCCTCGCCCCGCCCGCGCCCGCGCCCGCAGCCGCGCCGCCGCCGAGCGCCGCCGGCGGGCGCTCATGCTCCACCACGAGCGCGCCCCAGACGGCGAGCAGCCGGTCCAGCGGCACCGCCCTCGGCCCGACCAGGCTCTGCGGCACGCGGGTCGAGAGCCCGCCGCCGGCGCGCGCGCGGCCCGCGGTCTTGCGCACGCCGCCGCCCTTGACGCGGCCCGGGCCGTCGTGCCGCGCGCGGGAGAAGAGGCGCAGGTCCTTGGACGGGGCCGCGAACGCCGCGAGGTATGCCGCGAGGAGGAGGTACCGTGCGTACCGCGGGAGCGGCGGCAGGAGCGCAAGGGAGGGAAGGCTCGTCGGCAGCGGGCGAAAGTGCTGCATTTGCTGCTGCTGCTGCTGGGTCGTCGCGCCGCCGCTGGGCGCGGCCTGGCCGAGGGGCGCGACGGCCCTCGCGCGCTGTGCGAACGGCTCGACGCTCGCGGGCACCCTGGCGGGATCCTCCAACGCGATCCTGAACGCGGGCTTGGCGCGCGCGACCAGGTCGAGCACCGTCGTCTTCCCCCCGTGGAGCGGGACGAACAGGCCCGGCTCGAGCTCGGACAGCGGCGGGAGAGTCGCAACCAGCGGCGCGCTGTAGATGGGCCAGAGGGCGTGCGCGAGGCGCAGGAGGGTGAGAGGGGAGGGATGCGCGCTGAAGGCGAGCGAGAGGAGGTGCTGGTGGAACGGCGCGAGGTGAAGCGCGAACGGGTGCGTCGAGGGGATGGGTGCGTTGGCTGCGAGGAACACGGCCGCCTCTGCAAGACCGAACGACGTCAGGCGCTGTACGCATCGGCGTTAGACGCAGGAGAGGGAGCTAAACGCACGAGCGTGGTTGAACGCCGGCACGGACAGGTGCACGGGCTCGGGGAAATGCGACGGCAGCGGCCGGACGTAGTCCCAGGGGACTGCCGACAGAAAGACGACCGTCACGCTCGCTGCTGTGGTCTGTCGTTGACCGACGACGCCAGGCAAGCCGGAGTCAGCCCGCGAGCAGGCGACGACGGAGGGGAGAGGTCGGGGGCTCGGACGCACCATCTCGCTCAGGCCGAGCAGCAGCCCCCCCAGTCCGCCGGGTGTGAACTTGAGCCCCTCCGCATGGTCGACGACGAGCACCCTGCCCGGCGCTGGTCCTCCTGCTGCTGCTTCGCCGCCAGCAGTCGCCTGCCCGCGCGCGCTGCGCTCCAGCGCGCCGAGGACGTGCTCCCACGCGCCGCGTTCCGCCGGACGCGCGCCCCTGAGCGGGAGGTCCCACAGCCTGCCGGCCTCCTGGAGCAGCGCGGCAGGGGTGGCGAACTCGAGCGTGTCGACGTAGGCGAACTCGCCGTGGCGGGGGAGGGTGTAGCCGGCGAGGAAGGCCGAGAGCAGCCCGTGCAGGGCGATGTCGGTGTGCGCCCAGAGCGCGGCGGGCGGGTGGGAGGCCTGCTCGAGCACGGGCAGCAGGGTGTCGAGCAGCTGCGGCGGGATCACGAGCGGCGCCATCTAGCCGGCGGCGGCGGCGGAGGAGGCCGGCCAAGGAAGGAAGGGAGGAGGGGATGGAGGGGTAGGCGACGTAACGGGACGTGCATGCAATGAGGACCATCATGATATCGACGAGTATAGCATACAGGCGCAGTACATCGTCAGACTGGATCGAACGCTTGCTCCGGCCGGTCCTCACTCCTGCTCCCTGGCTCGCTCGCTCATCTCTCGGTCGGTCCGGCACCGCGTGCGCTGGGACGGACGGGCTCTCTCTCTCTGCCCGTCTCTGCGTCTCGCACAGCATGCTCCCGGACCGGTCGACTTGACGCTCATCAGCGCGCCCTTGCAAGCCCGAGAACAGACAGCGCATGCTCCACCCCCCCTTGAGGTGGCCAGGCCAAGCCGCGGGCGGAGAAGGACCGCGAGGCGAGCGTCCGGTTCGTTCGAGGACGGCCGGGGTGCGGGCGTCCTGCACCTTAAGGCGCAGGCTGGGGCGACGACGATTTGATGGCCCCGCCGCACCCGTCGGCCAAAGCAGAGAAGGAAGGCATCGAAGCGGAGGAGGGCGAGCATCAGGCTGGTGTCGGGCTCGAGCCCGTCGAGGAGGGAGGGCCCGCTCCGGATCGGCACGGCGCACACGGGTCCCGAACGACGGCCCGCACGCCGCCGCTCACCTCGTCGGCCTCGTCCCTTTCGAGTGTGCGCCGGGGCCGGCGGCGGTGGTTGCGCGGGAGGGCAGGGGCCCTCCCGCTCGCCCACACCCTCCCCTCCTCTGCCCGGTCCTGCCGTGTTTCGGGCGCGTTGCGTTGTTCCTCTGAATGGGATGCTGCTTCTGATAGATTGTGCGATGAGCAGTGCCCTGGCGTCCGTCAGCGAGCTGATCTGTCAGCCTGTCTGCACGTCCAGCCAGCCGGCTCAGCGAACGAGCGAGGAAGAAGAAAACGACATGCCACAACCCCCCTCTCACTTGCCGTCCTTGACCCTCCGCACGACCTCCTCGAGCGAGACCGGCCTCGCGCCAGCCTCGCCGCCGCCCTCCAGCACGTAGAACGCGTCCTCGAACACGTACCCGACCACGCCGCCGGCCCGGCCGCCGTCGCGCGAGACGCGGAACAGCACGTGGCCCGTCAGCGCGTCCGCCCGCCCCGTCGGCGCCCAGATGAGGTCCTGCCCGGTCAGGTACGCCTCTGCGAGCGCGCGGAACGTGATCTCCCCGCCGCCGGCGTGGGCGGCGGCCGGGGCTCTCGCACGCGCGCCGGCCGAAGCCGGCTTGCCCGCGCGGGCCCCGTCGTCCGCGGGCGCGAGGGCGTCGAGCGCCGGCCGCGGGAGCTGCGAGGCCGCGAGCGGGCCGAGCGCGAGCGCCTGGTTCATCAGGTCGAGCCCCTGGCGGAAGGCGGCCTGGACCGAGGGCAGGGCGAGGACGTCGGCCGGGAACACCGTCTTCCAGTACGCGTACCTGCCGCGCGCCGGAAACAGAGGGGTTGGTCAGCCCGTGCGCGCGAGCAGGGCGGAAGCGGGACGGGAAAAACGGAGAAAAAGGGGGGACGCACCACTGCGACACCTCGTCCAGGTTGACCCCGTCCGACACGAGCCAGACCCACAGCGTCTCGAGCCACTTGCCGACGACGCCCTCGCGCATCAGCCCGTCCAGCATGCCCTTCCTGAGCACGCCGGCCCACGCGAGCGCGTCCTCGAGCGGGGCGAGCTGCTGCGCACGCGGGTTGACGGCGAAGGACGAGCGCAGGTGGGCGCCGAGCTTGGGCAGGACGTGCTTCAGCAGCAGGGCGTCCCAGTCGCTCCGCTTGAACACCTGCGGCGGGCGGCGGGGGGGCGGGCGCACAAAAGGAGGAGGAGGAGGAGGAGGAGGAGGAGGAGGAGGAGGAGGAGGAGGAGGAGAAGTAGGTCAAGAAGCAGCACGGGCAGCGAGCGCGCGAGGAGA